>LKNJ01003346.1:0-66366 GCA_002120245.1 Maccullochella peelii
CCGCCCTCAGTGGCGAGGGGGGAATTTTTATATATATATATATATATATATATGCAGATAGACCTAGCAAGACAAGACCTAGACCTCTCAGACAATCATCCTTGTACACTGCATACTGTGAACTTTTGCACATCCCTCAGTTAATATTTTGCACATCCGGCACAAAATGTACAGCTCTTCATTTCATATTATTTTACATGTTTTTCTAATTTTATCTTATTCTATTTTATTTGGTATTTCTTCACATTTTTTATTGCTAAGTTCTCTATTTTACATTTGTATTCTGGACTTGCTTTTTTACAGTACTTGCTATTTAGTGGCTTTATTTTATATATCTGTGTTTTTTTCTTTTTCTTTTTCTCTACTATGCTTATTTATGCACCAATACAACAAAGCAAATTCCTTGTGAAGACCTTACTTGTCAATAAATCTGATTCTGATTCTGATTGGCCTTAAGGCTGAAACAATGCGAGTCTAAATCACACAAAGCTGCTATCAATGATGAGAATGGCCAGGCTCTTACAGATCCGAAGTCCATAAACTATGTATTTAAGCATTTTTATGAAACATTTTTTCAAGCATTTTTTGATATTTATATCAATCAGAGATCCTTACTGACGAGGCTTGTTGTAAATGATTCTTTGACACTGAAAATTACCACATTTTGGCAGATGAAGACAGGAATTCACTTGATGCTCCCCTAATTCTCTTCAAATCAAGAATTGAAATGTGCTGCCCAGTCTCTGAATGCTGACCCCCAGAAATTTGTGTAGAAATCTGGGATATAGCTGGTCCATTAATGCTTGATGTCTTTCAGTTTTCAATTGCAAAACAATATATTTTATTTCTCTTCTTCTTTAAACAGATTTAAAAAACCGTTGGAGTGTGGTGATTTCTGCCCAATTTCCTTCATCTGTGGGGACCTTAAAGTCTTTAAGTTTAAGCTTTGCGAATTGAGGGTATAATGCATGGTATAATAAGTGAAGATCAGACAGGTTTTATGAAGGGATGTCTCAGGGCTGATAACATGCACTGTTTAATTCACATTATAGATATGGCTGACACGATGCTGGAGTCATGTGCAGTTCTATCGGCCCATGCAGAGATAGCCTTTGATAGGCTATAATGGAAGTATTTATAGATGGCTTTAGAACAGCTTGGATTTGGGGGAAATTTTGTTAAAAATACTAACAGGACAGTACCAATTTTCTCCTTTTAGGCTACAGAGGGGGAGTAGGCAGGGTTGCCCGTTGTCTCTCCTACTGGTAACCCTTTCAATTGAACCACTTGCACAAGCCGTGAGGTTAAGCACAAACTTTAAATCCATCACAATAGACAACCATAGACACTGTATTTAATTGTATGCTGATGACATCCTCCTGTACATGTCTGAGGTTGACCAGTCACTTAAGAATGTACTTGATCTCATGTATGATTTTGGGTCTCTCTCAGCATATAAGGTGAACTGCCATAAGTCAAAACTAATGCCTCTTAATGAAGCTGCTAAAAATGTTCAGTATCCTACTAACTTAATTGTGGCCAACTCATTCACTTATTTAGGTGTTAAAATACTCCCTTCATTATCCACAATAACCAAACTAATTTTGAAGGCACCATTAATAAGACTGCGACAGACTTAGACAATCTGAGTTCCATAAATGTTTTACCACGGTAAAATTTTGTTTTTATGTTACCACTTCCCCCACCCCTGGATTATTTTAAGAAAGCTCATGCCTTAATATCAAAATGTACATGGGCAGGACAACACGCAAGGATTAGTTTGACCACTTTACAACGGCCTAGGGTGGTCTGGCTCTACCTGATTTGATGTTTTATTTTTGTTGTTTATTTCAGTTAAAGGCTTTTTGGATATGGTTTCACCATGATTCTAAAATAGCATGGAGACAATCAGGAAAGAAGCCATTTTCCAATGTTTCTTGGTCCAGCCAGGGTATTTAGACACTGAAAGATATTTTTGGGGATTGCGGTTTATTGTTGTTTCAGGAAATCACAGCTAAGTTTAATATTCCAAGGTCCTCTTAATTATACAATTAGGGCTGTCTCTCAGGACATGTGATGTGCCATGGCAGTCTTCTCTGAGTGATCATCCTTTATTTAGATTTTTAAATCCATTTGCAAGCTCTCGTGGTTTGGTTTCAAGGTGGTTATATAATCATTTACTTGAGGTAACTGCTGATGTGTTGCCGGTGATGAAGACCTGGAATAGAGAGCTTGTGACTTGTGGTTGTCGACCAGCTTGGGATACAATATGGTCTAACCTATCACATACTTCTAAAACTTTAGCACACCAATTGATTCATTTCAAGGTCATTCATAGGGCCTATGCTACGCCTTATAGACGTTATAAAATGTCTCTATTTACTTTGTATAACTGTACTTTTTGTTCTGTTAATGCTCCAGGGCCATTTTAACATATAGTTTGGGCTTGGGTATAACATCCACTAGGGACAGGACACGGCCCCCCCACTTTCGAAATCCCGTTTTTGTCCCGCCCGTGGTAACTCTCTAGCGTCTGATATTTTAACGTTGGGTTCACTTAATTTTCTTAATTAAATTAATCTGCTACCGCCGGGTCACCGATATGGTTATTTTACATTAATTTGATGGCAAACTCGGCCCAGCTGATGCGACACCAGTGTATGCCAGGATAGTAATCAAGACAACCCACGCTCGCACTGTGAATCGCAGACAGTTTGTGACTAGAGTGGTAACTTCACTGGTAGACTTTTGAAATAGAAACATTTCAAAAATGATGCGTCACCACCAACAGCAAGTTTGATGAATTGATCTCTGTCATTGAGTAATTGATGCCTTTTTACCATCTTAAAATGTACAAGTTAAGTATGGATACATAAAGCTAAGAATGATTATGTTCCTGTATACGCCATTACAGTAAATTTAAGACAATGAGGTGGTGGCTAAACATTTTTTAAAAAGGGAGTAAAAAGGCATATTTTGAGTTACAGTGAGAAAGTACAATCATGATGACTAGACACTGGACTACAGCATAAACAAAAGCTAACATTCATTTTCAGTGATCTTGATAAAACTATTGACAGTGTGTGACTTCTTAAAATATAAATTATATATATTCATATTTGGATACATTTCTTCTATGTTTTATTTTTCTATGTATTATCTGTGGATAGTGCCATAATAAATGTGATGTTCAGTAGGGTTCTGGATTCAACATGCAGAGAGTAAAACAGCTTTTTCTGATGTACATTTACCACTTTTCTGGCAGGATGGATAGCCATCTTAACCATAATGTGTTGCTTTTAAGTAGCTGGGAATATGATAAAAGCATGTAGAAATGTAGAAAATGGTATTCAAATCCTTTTTTTGTGGTATTTGTCCCATTTATGTAAGGGCTTCTGTTACCAAATTGTGTCACATTATCTATCTATCTTTGGCCTTTACATCATAAGCAATAATTTCATCCTCAGCAAGAAGCCCTCTAAAATAGCGTATCGCTTTACAAAGTTTTCAGGGAAATAGACCTACTTCTGTTATCTTACAGCAAAACTTAAGAACTACAACTGCTTAGTTTATATTCCAGACTTAATGTACAGGTTGAATCACTTGAATGTGGCTTTGTAGATGTACATCTCATGTGCAGGTGGAGTCAAAAACGTTAGGGATGCCAGTAGTTTTCCTCAGAGAGGTGGCTGATGTGGCACGTCAGCTCATCACAAGGAATCAAGTACTCAAAAATAGTTGAGAACCCCTGCCCTGAATAACCTCTTGAGACATTTCTAGAGCTCACAGTGGCCTAGAATTTTAAAAAGATAATTCTTCAAAACATCCAAAACCACTTTTCAGCCATTTAGCAGTGATTATGATGGAGCCAGTTATCCCAGAGCCCATGTTATTTATTCGACAGACCCATTTCCGTCACTATTAATTTGCCACATTTAAAAACAGGCCTGCTGCAGCTGGACGGGGACGGACAGTGAAAACAATGACTGGAGGCGGCATATTGCATGTTGTAGGAAGAATTAAATGAGCATAAGCCCCCTGGCTTTATGTCCTAGGTCATCTGTTAATTTTTCATGGGTGCCTCACTAATTCATGAGGACATCTGTTTTTGCAGCTTCCATTTTATGAATCCCATGTTTGGCAGTTAAGAGCGACTCCAGCTGCAAACTGATTAGACGGGACTTCTGATGTAAACTCAAGCAGAGGAAAACTTTGCACAAACATAAACACACAGACACATGCTGGTATATGTTTTGCAAAACTAAACGTTTAAGCCCAAATAGACCACCCTAGAGGCTGTAGCGTCTGATGATTTTACTATTATCAGAGCCTTACCAGTAGTGGGGCTAAAACTGTAGAATTTGTTCTCAGGGTGGTGCTACAGGAAAGGTCATGGAGTCATAAAAAGCAAAGGGTTCATCCCCAGCATCCATCTATCATTCATGATCAGGTAATACCCTTTTTACATTTTTAGCCTAACTCTCTGCATGACCAGTTTATACAACTTGCCTTTTGGGAGGTACCTTTTGATACTATAAAAAAATAGTATTTACAAGAACAAATTTATTCTCAATGCAGTTGAAATTTGAACAACATGAAATTGTAATTGTTACTATTTTTAGCCACACTAGCAGCAGGGCTCGTGGATGGCAATGTCTGTCAGTCGGTTGTTCCACCATTTGGATGGATGGATTGGCACAAAATTTGGTATAAGCATTCATGGTTCCCAGAGAATGAATCCTAATGACTTTGGTGATCTCCTTACATTTCCTCTGGCACCACCATGAGGTTGACATGTGTGGTTTTTTCTGTGAAATATCTCTACAATTATTGGATGGATTGCCATGAAATGTGGTACAGACATTCATGTTCCCCTCAGGATGAATTGTAATCACTTGGTGATCCTCTGACTTTTCATCTAGTGCCATCATCAGGTCCCCCCAGCGCTGGCAGCCCCGCTGCGTTGACAGACTGGCTCAATTCAAATGAATGATGGGGAAGCTTTTCATGCAGGGCTAAAGTTGGTCTGAAAGTGGCCCTAGTCTTGTTTTTAATCAAACATCTATTTTCCCTTAACCAGTTAGTTACCATAACCACATTTTTCACTAACTATCCCAAAGTTGCCATGCACAGACATTGTGGAAAGATATCATTTTAAAAATGTTGTCATTGAACGTTTTGCATGACCGTCCAATACTGCCATTCTTGTCAGGCTTGTCTGGTTGCCACTTGTTTGTCCCACCTCATCCCAGGTCACTTTTTATATATATATATATATATATATACTCCCCCCTAATTGAGGGGGATAAGAACGGGGGATAAGACATGCAACAAAGGTCCCCAGCAAGACATGAACTGGGGATGTTTCTGCTCATGGTCAATGCCTTAAGCCCTATGGCACTAGGGTGCCCCATCCCAGCTGACTTTGAAACGAATTACAATTTACCTGCTCCTGTAACTGACAGAGAGCAGTAAACCTAAATCCAGGCTTCAAAACATTCAAAACCTGTAAGATGTAAGACGTCACAGATGTTAAATTTGTCTTTATTGTTCTACCATGACAGTCTAAATGAAATTTCAGCGAATTAATCAGAGTTAATTGCTACTTTTGGCATGAAAGTAATCTCATTTGAAGACACTGGGAAAAAAAACAACATGTGAGCTATTCGCAATTTAATTCCCATACTGGTCGAACCCTAACACACACACACACACACACACACACACGTGCACACACTTTTACATTGACACCCTTATCCATGTCCAGGCTGACGGTGTGGCTGGGTTATTATAGCAGGAAGAGATAAGGCGGTCAGACAGGCTGGATGCAGGCTGTGGTATAATAGCCATGAGCTTATCTCTGCAACAATGCTTCCAATGACAGAGAACAACTCGAACCAGGAGCAGACCTGCTGCCATCGTCTCCCTTTTATTTCTTCAACACCAGCCATTTTAATCCCCAAACACACCACACACATGAGGTGGGGGAAGAAACTACACATTCTTCCTAATAATGCTGAGTAGTTTTGCTGTGTGAGGAGTCTATGTTCATGTGTTTGTTGTGGTTCTCCTTATTGTTTACTAGTGTTAATAAGTGGGAGGCTTAATAATGCAATGTAGAGACACTGGCTGTGTTCACTCCACATGAGAAGACTAATTACTGTAAATCTAATCTGCAGGAGAGGCCTATATCCAATTACATGGAAATAAAGGCTCAGTGTGTTTCTGCCGTGCTGTTGGTCTGATTGTGCATGAACGGACATATACGCTCTCATCTCTCGCTCTGTTTCTCCCTATATATCTCTGTGTGTGCATTTCTCCTCAGGCACAATCCTGTGCAGGACCTACATGTGTGTTCATCAAACAGAAGCAATAAGATACAGCTGAAAATAGCAACTTCTGTCTTTGCCAATCGGATCCCACTGACAATCCTCTACCATCCTCTATATTCAAACAATGGAAATAATGAAAAGAGGGAAATTAACAAATATTTGTTGTAGAGGGAGAAGGAAGGCAGAGAGTGTAGCCCCAGGTCAAGCTGTTGTAAAGATGTCAGTAAGGCAATCATATCTTCCATGAGCTGTTATTACAGCACAGCAGCATCTATATCTTGTATGTATCTGTAACATGCAAAGAACACATACTACCTACTGGGCTCATGGAAGCAGTGTATGTACAACAATGAACAGTTAAACTGATAAAGTGATTGGCATGTTCACAAGTGTTAGTGATGGAGATTATCTGGTCAAACTGCATTGTGGGACTGACATGGAGAACTCAGGGAAAACCATCTGCCATGATCTCTGCTTCTTAGGTGCCCTTTGCCACAGAGATATTTATAGTACACTGCACTGGGGCTGCGTTGGTTGGCTCTGTATGTACTCCATATACTGTAGCTGATGAGCACCTCCTCAAAAATACATTTAAAAAAAGTTCTTCTTTTTAGTAAAGCCCTGGTCACACCAGAGAGTGTGTGAGCGTGAGGAAGCCCGCAGAGGCTTTTTTAGCATATACGCCCAGTGATCAACTTTCATTGGAAGGAATGGGGTACCATCTTTGAATGCGGTATCCAGTTCTCCTTCATACATCCATTGTCACATTGCTAGCTTGCTAACTGTCAATTACATTTCTTGAATAAACTGTGTGAACTTATCCACACTATTTCCACACTTATCACAACTATTCAGTTAGCTTGTTATTTGTACCATCGACCCGAACTGACCTTTTTCAGTCTCTGTCTGGAAGAGAAGGGTTATATAAACGTGAACGGTGCAATAGAGCTAATAAACTATGAAAAGATTCCTCTGTTTTTGATAGTGTACAAAAAATGGTGAAGAAACAAGCTTAAATAACTTCTTCATTTCCAAAAACAATGCAGCAGTGTTTCTATTTGGCCGAATAAGAAAGTGAATATTCAGAGACTAGTGCTAGTGTGATTGCACCTAATACTCCAGTTTTCTTCCACTTTTGTTAGGTTCTGTGATTGGCTGATGGGCTGCAGATGTGAGTTCCTGATTGGATGCCCACTGTATAAAAGAGAAGCGTTCACAGAAGCAGACAGAGAAACAATCAACCCCAACCAAGAGAGAGAACTTGCGCCAATCCAGAATGATGTTATAATGTATTGTTTCCTCTGCCAAGATGGTTGTTTCTGGTCCTGTTTGTCTGTGTGTTAGATAGTAGGATGTCTCAAAAACATATTCAAGATGTTTGGCATAAAGCTGGCAACAGACCAAGGAACACATTAGTAAGTAACATTGTTATTTGTTTGTTTGTGGATCCAGGAATTTTTGAAAGGATTTGACAGTGTGTTAGGGCATCTTAGTATTTTCTGTATGATGGAGTTGGTTTAAGAAGCAGTATTTTGATCCAGACACAAAAACATTGTTTTGGAATGTCATTAGTTTTTCAGGTATTTGGTCATGAACCAAAGTATCGGACAAATTAAAATTTGGACCTGATCGTGGCCTGGGAGATTAAGTCAGAGGATCACCAAAGTTCTTACAATTCATCCTGAGGGGAACAATGAATGTCTGTACCAAATGTTGAGATGTTACACTCAAAACCACAAATGTCAACCTGCTAGTGAAGCTAGAGGAAAGGTCAGAGGATCACCAAAGTCAGTAGGATTCATTCTCTGGGGACCTTGAAGGTCTGTACAAAATTTCATGGCAATCCATCCAACAGTTATTGAGATATATCAGCCTGGACAAAGTGGTGGACAGCCATGTCTCTAGCATGGCTAAAATCATTTCTATCATTAAAATAGATACAATATGCACTCTGAGAGTGCTTGTACTGCAGTTTCTTTATTTGATTTTTTCTTGATTTGGATTCCAGATATACAATATTGCGTGGATACATTTGTGCTAAACAGATGAGGATTTTCTGTTAATTAAAAATGGTTGCTAGAATGTGTGGGCAAAGCAAAGTTTTCTGTCTTTAAGAACAGTTTACTTAGCAACCTGTACGTAGAACATCATGTTCTTTAGGAAGAGCAGAATTTATAGTTGAGAAGGCTAAATGTCATAGTAAATATCCTTCCATATCACAGCCTACCAGTGTCCATGTCCATATCCATGTCATTTTCCACATTTTTTGAAAAAAGAAATACAGTTTACACATACTTTATTTTAAGTACTAGCTCGATGCTTTCTGGGAGGAGAAATCAAGGTTGGTACACATGCACACAATTTCAACTTGGTTAAGCTTAATCAAAAACACAATGCATATGCTTGACTTCAGGGCATGTAGTTTTTTTTAAATAGTGTACTGAAATAAACTGAAATTAGTGGTTGCCTGCAAGTTAGGCAGTAACTGTAAAAACTGACAGTAATGTACTGTCACAAATGTCTCAATACAGTGTGTCTCATGATACACAAATAAAAACAAGATGATTTGTGAATAAATTATGGTGATCACAAATATGTTTTCCAACCCACAAATAGGCCTATCACGAAACATAAATGTCAAGTATTTTATANTATATATATATATATATATAAATAAATCTAAAATCTGTTCCTGTGCAGTTATTTTGCATTAATTTACAGATTGTTGAATCTGCATGCATTAGATCTTGTGACATGTGTGATTATATTTGTGTGTGGAGTACTGAGACTCTTTTAAAGCTGCCTGATCATCAAATGCACGTTGTGTTTAGGTTCTGGTGGAAACCACAGATGTCTGACTCTTCACTGAGTTTTAAGTGGAAAAGTTATCACACAGTAGCTCATCAGCCTCTAATGAGATAATATATAAGTCAGGATGTTTTGCTCACCACAGCTTGTGCCTCTCATGTATTACCATTACATTTGAATAACACAGCTAAGCATCAGTTTTTCTGAAAAGACAAAAACCCAGTGACCTTTGAAGACTCCATTTTCTATCTCAGCATGTTGCTTGACGTTGTACAAATTTAGCAATGTGTCATTTCCATGTTTGTGTTTATTTGGATTAGAAAACAGAACAATAGAGGGTCAAACATGGATGGAATGTCTTTTTATTCAGATGGACAGAAGAGTCTTTGAGGATTCTGTACATACTTTCAAAAGAAATGAAGTGTTGTTAAACAACTTGTTTGCTAGGTATTTATTGTTCAGAAAAAATGGATGCTTAGCTCTGTTTATGCCAGTGTTGCCAACTCTCACGCTTCTGGTGTGACACAGACGCTTCCATGTTCTGTCTCACGTGCTCACACTGCCGAAACAATTCTCACGCCAAAACACCGCGACAGCATCAGAGATGAACTGGCAAACGTATGTACCGGTTACGTAGTGTAACCCCCATTCTATGAGTATGGGCTCTTAAATTACTCTCTGTTTGGTCCGCAATGCTTATCGCCGTGTTGATTGGACAGCTGCTCTGGCAGAAAACCCTGCGCGGAGCCCAGAAGGCGATCAAGCAAGCCTGTGAGTGAGTGAAAGAGTGTGTCTTCATGTTTATGTATCTGGCTAAGTGAGTATGTGTGGTCATATGTAGATTTGTCTGTGTGTGTGTGTGTGTGTGTGTGTGTGTGTGTATTGGCTATGTGTGAGTAGGATAGGTTCCTGTGTTCTTTTGTTTCTTTTTGTTTTTTTCTGGGCCTTGCTACTTTCAATAAAACGGTGTAGTTTTGGAAACAACACGTCTTTGACTTTCATTAGTGAATGAACCTGTGTGCCCATTATTGGGTTAGTGTTTGTCTAATATGTGAAATTGTGAGTATTTCCCAGGGTGGAAGTGGCTTAGTCAGGCACTATCCTTAAATCTTAGAATATAAGGTCCCGCTCCTGCCACATGTGTAAGGTGCATACTTAAACCCTGATGGTGAATTGTGTCCAAATATGTGCACGTGATAAAGTGCGTGTGCACGTATGCTCACTCCAGCCAGGTACCCAAAGTTGGCAACCCTGGTTTATGCTAATAATAAGTCTAATATAAATAAGGCACATGCTGGGGATATGTTTTATATAGAATAGAATCGTGTCATATGGCTCTGATTTTTAACCAGTACAACTTTACTGTGTGTCACATCAAACATGTAAAGGTGTTTCTTTCCTCACTAAAGTTGCGTGATTTGTAGCTGAAAGGCTAAAACATTCAGCAACACCATTACGGTGTCTTAATATTTACCACCATAGCCTAAAGAGCAGTGTAAAGCGTTAAAACAGACTATAGATTTGCACAGTAACCCTCCATCCTCTGTCCCCCGCCCCCCCAGGTTTTCACTGCACGCCAGTGAAGTCAGCTGTGAGAAGAATTGTGTGTTTTGGGGATTTTTTTTTTCCCCAGCATTCAAGCGTTTATGACATTAGCCACCGCCAACAGCCGCTAAACCTGCCACTGATCCGACAAACAATCCCTGATTTACAGCCTGTCACTCCAGCACTCTTACTGAGAAATGTTCCCAGCAGGGGCTGGACGCAAACCTTTCCACATTGATCGGTGTCTGCCCACAGTCAGTGATTAATGTTCCTGTCAGGAATCAACTGACACAAACACATATACACTCACCCACAGCTTTTCTTTAAAATGTAAAAAGAGCTGGTTTTTGCTCCTGGGAGCAAAACAGAACTTTTCTTTCAATGAAAATAAAGAATGGTATGCTAATAGCAGAACAGAATGTGCTTTCATACACACCTGAATCCTGTTTTTTGAGCTGGGACTCCTGGTTGTAAAGTATGGCCCAAGAGTCTCACTATGCCGCAGCTGAAAGCAGAAGTTTTACAGCACAGGCCTGCTCCACAGCCGGCTCTCTTGGATAACTTCTAATGGGTATTATTGCTTGCATAATTGGAAAACTCATTAAAAATAAATCAACAATAGTGCTTAGCTCTACAGTCATAATAGCTCAGCCATCAGTTGCCTGTTCAATTGAGACGCGATGGCTGTAGAGAAATAGAAAAGTTTACCCGACAAAAAAAAAAGCATGTCAAAATCATGAAAAATGAGCATTCCTCTTTAGCGGGGTGTGTTCAGGAAATTACAATACACTGATGGCATTCATACCACAGTCCTAAGAAGCACTCCAAGCCACAATTGTTTTTCTTAACCTCCATAATTTAATCAAAGAATAATTAGAATTCATATAAACTCACTTTTAGGTCGTCATTTTTTATAGAGGCCAAGTGTCTAGCCCACGTTAAAAACAAGAAGTAGACCCTTTCACTAATTACCTGTCCACTGCTCCAATATCGGGCATGTTGTCGTCCATACAGATGTGTGTCTTCACTGGTGGTTTAAAGGAGGGTTCAGCCTTGAAGAATGAGCTGTGCCAGAAAAGCTTTCATAGTAATAATGCTGATTAGAAATCACAGAAATGATATGAGTCACTGGGCTTCTGTGCTGGCTGAGCGAAGATGACTCTTGTTCCCCATAATGAGATCCAAACGACCTCCGGCTATTCCCAGCGCTCTGTGCTCTTCTCAGGCTGAGGTCTACTGTCCAGCTTTCATAGTTCATCTTGTTCCATTAAGAGTAGGAGTCAAATCAATGTACAGCTTTAATAACATACATACATAAACAAAGAAAAATAAGTTATCTTATCACCCTCTATTAGTGATTAATATGACTGATATTGCTTAACCCTCAAAGACCTAGAACACTTTTTGGGGCGCCTGACTCTCCTGTATTTATTTAAATGTTATGTCTGTATGTTTTCATGCAAGCAAATATACATATACTTCGTCCTGTTTTCCCTCTGTGTTTATTCAAATTTCCAAAAACCGTGCTGATTGGTGGTTCAAAAGACCAAAACCTATGATGATTGGTGGAGTAGACGGTGTCATGGATAAACGCAAGCCTGGACATTTAAATTTTGAACCAATCAGGACATGGGAGGTGGGACTAAGCGTCTACAACCATTGCTGTTCGACTCAGAGGAAGAAACAACGTGGGTTTCCTTGACGACTGAATGCTGCAGAACATGATGGCGTAAGCATGTTCACTACGGAGGCCCTGAATGTCCCAATGAGACACAATGTGATACCACTGGAAAGCTGAGAAACTCCGCTTTACGTGACTTTTTAAAGCATGTCGATAGGATTAGTGGTTCAAAAGTTATTAAACATTTTTAAACAATAGCTATTTGTAGCCGCTGGCGGTAGTCTAGATCTTTGAGGGTTAAAGAGATATTTCAGTTTGGGAAATACATTTACTGTATAGGCCTCCTTTTCAAGAGTCAGATGAGAAGAGTTTATGTCTGTGCTGTAAGTACAGAGCTGAAGTCAGAATGTGGTTAGCCTAGCTTAGCATAATGACTGGAATCAGGGGGAGACAGCTAGTCTGGCTTCTTCCATAGATGAATAAAAATTTAATATTTTAACAATAATTTGTGAGTTACGCGTCAGAGTTGAACAGTTTGTCCATCCAGTACCACTGTACGTCTGTCTGCTAAAGGCGCCAGTTTCCAGATAAAAGTCAGGGAGGACAGGTTTTGGTCACTGTTACTACCCCTAAAACCACATATCTTTTTAATGTTTATGTACAGGTTAAATAATGAAATACGTGTTCATGAACGTTTTAGTCTGTTTTCTTGCGTAATATGGCTGTAACTACAATGATTGTGTATTGGGCACTGCCAAAACACGGGTAACCTACACACAGTACTGTGGCATCCTGCTGGATGGAGACCTGAAGCTGCTGCTGCTGCTGCTGCTAACATGCTGGTTTCACTATGCTGCCTGTGTAGACAGTGTTAGAGGTTTTGGTAGTGGAATATTTTCACATTGCACCGAGCCAGCCTAGCTGTTTCCCCCTGCCTTCTAGTGATGTGTTGGTCGCGAACGAGTCGGCTATATGAGCCCGCTCCTTTTAAGTGAACGATGGGAGCCGGCTCCTGTCTAAGAGCCGATTTCTGTTTTTTGGGACAGAATAATAGGATGATCTTATAAGTATTTGTCAAATGTGATCTATAAGCATCTCACTTTGGTAGTAACGTTAAGAGCCAAGCATGGTGAGACTTTTATATGTTGCGCCAGTCGACCCCCTGTCCCCGGAGCGCACATTTTAATGGCAGAAAAAGCATGAGGACAAACAAATAACATTTTTGAACAGAGCAGAAATATTTTTAGCTTCATATTACTGTTATAACATACAAATTAAATTGAAATAGCCTATATGTGTCTACATAAGGTTGTGTAATTATTTATTAACCATATTATTTCATCAGTAGTGTGTTATATTACTAGGTTATACAACTAGACATACAGTGTATTATTGTTGCTCTATGTCTTCTGGACATACAGCTAGGAATGCGTTTGCTAAAACATTTATCGTAATAATTCAGATGTTGCGTTTTCAGCTTTTTGTGCTGCCCAAAAACTTAAATGCGTCAGATACTGTATTTCACATACTCCACCATATAGACAAATAACATGCTAATGGGAAACATTACAAATAGCTGCTTTAATGAGCATTTCTCTGTGTTCACACTGGGCGGGGACTGAAACATTAGTGTGGATCCATATCAGTCCATATGGAACTCTCCCCTTCGCTCAGCCTTTGTTGCTCCTACAGATGCTCAGTGTAATATGGAGCACTGCTGTTAAGACGCTTTTCATCTCCCTGTTTTCACTCATCCATCACACCTTAAAAAAATATATAATTTCCTGTCTCCATGCCTGCCTGTTGTCTGATACACAGACCACCAGACAGGCAAATCTGGTGAAGATCAGATTGGTGGATTCGCATTCAGGCTGCAGTAATAAGCGCTTTTGATAAAATGTCTGTTCTATTCTCAATTCATCCATTTTCCTTTTCCCATTCGGGATCAAATGAGACTGGAGCCTATCCCAGCATGCACTGGGTGAAAGGGAGAGAAAGCAAAAAAAAGCATGTGACTTCCTGTTCCGATTCGCACAAACAGTCAACCTTAGTTTGGGTTCACAATGGACTGCAATCTTCCTGCTAACTTTAACCACCAAGTAATTCTTCTTAGCTATCTAGTCTTTTGTGCCTAAGCCCAACTGTAGTTTTAATTTAATAGTCACCCGTAATGGTTTTGGTCACTCACAAATGATGTCATCCTAACGCCAGGTGTGTCAGATCACATATGGGTCTTTTGGAAGGTAATGACAAACACATTGTGTTGTTTACTTGGGAGGAGATGTTGACCCACAAAGTGTGGACTTGATGTATCAATTAAATGTTATTTACTTTGTCCAACACAATTTAGCATGTGGATGTGTCCACTGTTTTTAATTCTATCTAATGAATAGCTTATTTATTTTTTGATCACAATCTAGTATCTCATCAAAGTATGTCAATTTGTCTTTTAATGGGATGCTTGCTACTTCTTTTTATTTCATTAAAGAGCAATTTAACAGCAGTTACAGGTGGTCACAGGTGCAACAGAGCACACTTTTGACCAGACCCAACCTTGGTTAGCCAGAGACGGCAGTAAGATACTACTTTGTAGTTGTTTCAACAAACAATCAGTGCTGTTATTTTCTGGTGAGGACCGTATCCAGCTTCTCTGTACAGTTACAGTTATCTGGCTGATGCTTCTCCATGCATAAGGAAAATGACACCAAATCTTGGTGAGTTCATTTTGTAATTTTTAGCAATCCTACAAACTTTGAACTCTGAAAATTAAACTACTGTATATTATTTGACCACACTATATATAAGATAAGCTATTAAACATTTTCAAAGTATTTGACCACTAGTGGGACTATTAAGTAATATCTCCATGAGCTAGTTCCTATATTTTTGAAATCTGTTACTCTGCTGCACATTATCTTCAATTTTATATTACTTTGTCAAGCAGGACTTAGGTAATTTATTTGTTGGTCAAATGATAGTTATTCATCAAAGTCTGCCAATTTGCCCTTTGCTTACTATTTCTACTTATTTTCTATACATGCATCGTTTATTGTTATCTATGTTATGATCCGCAGTCTTTGTCTGGTTTCCTGTTTTATTTTGAAGTCTGGTCTCTTGTTTCCAGTGTGTTCCTGCCCTCGTGTCTTCCCTAGTCTTGATTGTTTGTTGATTGGCCTCACCTGTTCCCCATTACTCACCTGCCCCTGATTTCCCTCATCAGTCTCTTCCTATTTGTATCGGTCCTTTTCCTTTGTTCTCTGTCGGCTCATTGTCCTGTGTTTGGATGTGTGTTCAGTGCTCTTTGTGCGTTGTTCCCATGTTGGACGTTTTTCTAGTGCTCCTGTGTTTTCCAGTACTTGGACTTACCTTCTTGTTTGCCGGCCTACCTGTATCTTTAGTAATCATCTTAATAAACCCTTTCAAACTGCTTTGAGCCTCCGCAACTGTCTGTGTTTGGGTCAATCTCCTGCTGCTCCTACCACACATCATGACAATCTATCCCTATTAAGCTGTAACTTAGCTGCGCTGCTAACTTAGGAGCGCACATAACATCACATCCTTTAGATTTTCCCAGAAAAATTACTGATTTCTATGTAAAGAGTCCGTTACATAGAAATCAGTCCACAGGAAATTGAGAAAGTCGGGGAAGGTCTAATTTTTACATTACGTAACATTACAATCCATTCACACATAGGCAATACAAAGTGATTACTACATGTAAAATGCTACATATAGTACCTTTTTAAAAAGGTTGGTCATTTAATTCTACAATACAAAGAAAGAAAAACTAGTTAAATAATGTTGCTACAGTGTGCTTGTGTTTTCATCTCCTCTCATGCTCCTATATGGGGAAAAATGTCTCTGCAGGGTTCTGAAAGATTGTTTTTACCCACAAAACATAATTCTCAGCACTGATGAGACAGCCCATCTTTAGTAATTGCTTATTTACATAAGACAAGAGATGTGAGAGATACCAGATTCTAAGAACACAGAGGTTTTACTGGGTAATATGGCCAAAACTGAGGCCTAATACATTAGTCACACACATAAGATATGTAATGTCTATTAATTCCTGCAGCGTGCCATAAATCTTAATTGCAGGCAACTGGCTATACAAGTTGTGTAACTTGTATAGCCAATTGATAGCTGCGTGGACCATAATTAGTCTTAAGACATTTGTGTATGTGTGTTTGTGTTATATGCACAGCCACATAGGTTAAAAAGTGTAAATGAATAGCATTTGAATGTAGCTGTTTACATGCTGATTATGAAATTTGGTTGGGGGCACTGCCATGACAAGATTAACAGTACCTTACTACAACACTAGCTAAATGCTGGCCCATTCTTAAAGGATTACTACTACTACTACTACCTCAAATTCTGCTAGAAATCTCTCTCCCTGTAGGCGTGGCCTCGTGGCTACTAGTGTGTGGGTCAGGGGACACGGGGGGGGGCTGATTAGAGTACACAGTGCAGTCATATCATTTAGTTTACAACTCAAAAAACATGTCTAAGTGTGCAGTACCTCTTTAACATGTTGGTATTTCAGGTTCACTTCTTTTTTAAATACCTTTTAATTAATACAGATTTGGAATATCTTGAGTGTGTGCTTGCATGTATTTAACTGGTCACTGCAGCACGTTGAGCCAAGTTCAGCTTTTGCCATGGTGTACATGTTGTGTTAATGTTGTGAAATTACACGATTGATATAACTTGTCACAAAACCGTGAAATAAACCTATTATTTAGTCAAACACTTGCACAAGTTATCTGGATAGTGGAGAAATGTGTTGCCAGGAGATATTATAAATGGATAGAAATGTAGCAAAAGGTACTTGCTTGAGCGCTGTCATTTTTTTCACAGTAAAATGTAGCTGCAAAAATGGATATTGACAAAAAATTTAATTGTTCTGTGCCGTTACCTTTTGATGAAAACACTTTCTTAGACATAGCAGCACATAGAGATGCTGGATATTCAGACATTAATAAAAATAAGAACTTTGTAGACATTTGAGATTGAATGTCTGTTATTTTTCTGGTGTCTGGTGATTAGAACTAAAACACCAACACAACTTGTTTATTAGATACACATGTCAGACTTTACAGCAACTTTCTAGACCTTGAAACAATTAAAACATTGGTGATTCCCAGCATATCTTTACCTCTGATATCAGTGTACTGCAGATAATTCTACTGTATTGATTGTGAATCCACTCCCCTAACCTGCAATCAAACCCATGGTGTGTGTGTTGGGAGATCAATGACAACCGTGGCAGAACCCTCCCTCGGGGACTCTGTAGAGGTCAGTACTGATGTGGGTGGTTGGTAGAGGAGATAATCTCTCAGTTCCCCCCACAGGGTGTTTGTGTGTGTATACGTAGCAGTAACTGGCTGATGGGATTCAGTCAGTCAGTTACAGGGTAGCTGTATAGCCACTGAGAAGCTTCTCGGTTGTTATTCCCCATGGCTGTGACACTGCAATTTATCGCTGGGTGACGGAGATGAGATGATGAACATCCATTAGATCCAGTGTAAGGTGTATATCGGCAATGTTGCTTCTGTGTTCAGATATAGAAATATCTCCTCAAACCTACTCCTCACCAAATGCTTAGCTTTGAAAGCTGCATAATCCTGTTTTTTATGTGACAAAATTCTGGTCACTCTGGTTCAACTACAATCTGAGGCTACATTTAATTCATGACACCCCACTATTTAAAAGTGTAGTAAATTGCAAACAACATTCTTATGATTCTGCTCTTCTTCAAGCCTTACTATTAAGGCTAAACAAATATGTCCTGTGGGTAGCACCAGAGGAAAGGTCAAGGGGTCATTAAAATCAAAAAGCTTCATCCCATTGGCAGCATCAATGTGCTCAGCAAATTTCATGGCAATTTGCCTATTTGATTATGTGAAAACTTGTGTACTGACATTTTGGCATGAGGGCGAAACAACAGGAAGGCTCATGAAGGCTTTAAAGAAATCTAAGCAGTTGTTCCCAATCCCTAGGTCGCAGACTGGTACCGGCCCAGCCATGGAACATTTCCAACCAAAACCATATGATTCGGCAAGAAAAGCTGAATATAAAAAAATATAACTAATGCTATTATAGGCTATAGAGAGCTGAAGTTATGACATCAAGTCCAGGCTAGCCTCTGTTCCACTACCTTTTGTAACTCAATCCAATGTCTTATTCAGCATTTCTTTTATTGGTCTTTCTAAAAATGAAGCATGCTAGACAAATCAGCAACATTGCTATTAGAAATGTATTTTGGCCCGAGATTACTGAGTGATTTACAAACGACCAGCAGCACTTTAAAATCTATTCTATAAGTAACTGGAAACAAGTGTAAAGATTCAAGAATAGGAGGGAGGTGTTCAGTTATCTTGATTCTCTGGCAGCAGCATTCTGAATCAGCTTAAGTTGTTTTACGGTCTTTTTGGGAAGACTGAGCAAGAGACCATTACAATAGTCCACTCTGCTGGAAATGAAGGCATGAATGTGTTTCTCTAAGTTTCGTCTGGACATGAGACCTCTAATTCTTGCTATTTGTTTGAGATGATAAAATTCTGATTTAGTTTTCGTCTTTATAGCTCTGGAATCAAGCTGAGCAATAATTTTCATTCTTTCCTCCTTGTTGCCAAACACACAGATTTCTGTTTTGTCTTTATTTCATTGAAGTAATTTCATCCAGCTATCTACTTAGAGCTGAGTGTTGTCTGCATAGCTGTAATAAGCAACGTTATTGTCATGTATGATTTGACGCAAATGTTTGCTCTCTACTCTATCGGTCTTAATTGTGTTTCTGACATATTTTAGCCTGTTGTAGGTTATTTGATGCAAACTGTTGCAGATCCAGTATTTGGGCCATTTTGTGGTAGGATAGTTCATTTGGTGTACAAAGCTTGGGGTTCAGCTCAGCGTCCACTGGGCCCTTAAGTGTCCAGCTAACATTGAGCTCTGCCGGGGTCACTCATTTGGACTCATGAACAGCTGCGTTTAGGGCAGAATGGAACTCTGGTAAGTACTTAATCCAAGTTTTGTGTTTGTCCTCCTTGTATGATACAACCATAGCCTTTCAGTTTACAATTTCTGTGAGGTTCATCTGTGGATGGTAAGGTGTTGTTTTCCTTAGTTTCAAGTTCACTTTTTTACAGGTTTCACCAAATACAGAAGAGATGAATTGGGAGTCCTGATCTGAGAGAATGTAGTCTGGCTCTCCCCAATGAGTGAGTATCTCTCTGTAGATTATTACCTAGGCTGGGTGGAGTTGTTTTGTCTACATTGGGTCAAAACTGAATCTGTTTCCCAGGTATTCAACAAAGACGAGTAGGTAGATGTTGCCAACTGAACTCCTACAGTAGGGTCCAATAAGATCTACACCCAGCAATTCCCAAGGGCTGTAGTTTCCCAGGGGGTCTCAGATTCTCAGGTTTTCTGACTTGGCACGTCTGACGGCATTGGATATAGTTATTTACATCCAAACCAATTTTGGGCTAGTATGCCAGTGTTTGTAGTCTCTTATGTTTTGTATCTGCCTAGGTGACCTGCCAGTGGGTGGTCATGAAATCGATGGAGCAGCTGATTGCAAAGAGGTGTGGGAATGTACACGTGATAGAGTTTTATGAGGAAGCTGTACACCTTGTCCTCTGTCACGGGGGTGAGTCCAAGGCCACAAGGGAAGGATGCAAATGCAGACAGTCCAGACAGACAGGAAGAGTTCAGTGATTCAATGACAAAATAGAGATACATAAGCTTTCTGAATCATAACAGGGGCAAGGGTCAAAACCAGGAAGGCAGTCCAAATAGGCAAACTTATCCACAGGGGTTAGGCAATAAATCATCAGTCTGTGGATTCGGCCGGTAGGCAGGTATAGGTTACAGGTAACAGGTTTCCAGGGAACAGGGTAACTGGTAACAGGGTGCAGGGTATCAGAAGCTTGAAAGCAATGGCACAAAGCAACAAAGACAATCTGGCAACTGACTGGGGAAAAGGGGCTGGTATATGTACATGACAGGCTAATGGAGGGAAGTGGAGAACAGGTGAGCAGGTAGAGTCAGGTGACTAGGACTGGAAAAGTCTGAGGGCATCTGGTGGATAGATGGGGAGGGGGTTCCTAGGGAATGCGTGGGCCTGGTGGAACTGAGAAGTGGCTGGAGACAGGGGCCGAGGGGCCGAATGAGTAAAATGACAACAACTGAGGCAGACATTGTGACAGGAACCCCCTCCCCTCAAGGGACGGCTTCCAGACAACCAAAGCTCAGGCAGGTGGCCCAGATGATGGAGATCAGCAGAGCAGGAAAGCTCAGGCAGACGGTTGTTCGAGGGAGTAAGCTGCCTCGACTTAACTCACTCTACCACAGTTTTTGGAGCTCTCTTTTTGACTCGGCATGACGACATTTTGAAGTGCCTGTTCATTGGACTTCATTGGTGTACATGTCAACCATTAACATTGACCAAAGTTTTTGGTCATTCTGTATCTTCCACATGCCAAAACAGGCAAAAAATGGGAGGATATGTCAAACTGAATAGTGAAATGGTAACTAAACGTTCAGTAGTATTTTTAGTCGTACTAGCGGCATGACTCTAGGGATGGCAATGTCGGTTGATCCACCACTTTGGTGCAGACTAAAAGATTTCAACCGCTATAGGATGGAGTTCCATGCCAATTTGTACAGACATTCAGAGGAGGAATCCCACTGGCTTTGGTGATCCCCTGAATTTTCCTCTTGCACCAGCAGCAGGTAGACATTTTTGGCTTTTACTGAAATATCTTGACAACTGGGAACCATGGATATCTGTGCCAAATTTCAACAGACGATGAATCCTAATGACTTCGGTGACCTCTGACTTTTCTTCTAGTGCTAACTTGAAGTTCACATTGTGGTGATGGAGCGATTGCCATTAAATTTTCTATACACATTTAAGCCCCCTCACAATGAATTGTAACCACTTTGATGATGCCCTGTGTCACAAATGGCAGCAGGAAGAGGACCCAAATGCAGACCACACGGGTAGACAGGAGATGAATGGTTTATTTGAAGGGTAGGTACACCAGGAACGCAACACAGAGACACACAGGAGACGCGACGCATGACATGAACAATGATCCGACAGGGCACGAAGGGAAAATACAGGCTTATAAAGGAGAGAGACTAACAAGGTAATCAAACACAGGTGGGTAACAGAACACAGGTGCAAACACTCAGGGCAGAGACACGAGGCGGGAAAACACTGGGAACATGAGACAAGACCAAAACTAGAAAAACAACAAAGACACACATGACAGCCCTGACTACAGGCATCATCATCATTTCCATAAGCCTCAGCTGTACTTTATGTGATGTTCACCTTAGTTTAGCATTTTAGCATGGTAACATTGCTAATTTGAAATAAACATTATACCTGCTTAACAGCACGTTAGCATTATCACTGTTTGCATGCTGATGTTAGAATTTAGTTAAAAGCACAGCCTCACAGTAGCTGTAACAATGTATCTACTCGGGGCGTTTCAGCCGCGTTTTTCAGTCG
Organism: Maccullochella peelii; assembly: GCA_002120245.1. Lineage (NCBI taxonomy): Eukaryota > Metazoa > Chordata > Actinopteri > Centrarchiformes > Percichthyidae > Maccullochella > Maccullochella peelii. Next base: position 21,836 of record LKNJ01003346.1, read on the forward strand.
TCCGTCTCATGCACGTCTGACCTACACTCAATACTGTGCCTGAAGGCATACTGTGTAGACACAGATGGAGGACTGAAGCTGCTACTGCTACTCTGCTAATGTGCTGCTCAAGCTACACCCCCTGTGAAGACACAATGCATTTTTCAGTATCATACTAGTTAAATGCCAGTATTAGTCCAACAAGGGATACCTGCAGAAAAGTCCCTTCTCAAAGACACCCCTCTGTTAGGGGACCAGAATCGAAACATGATCTTCTAAGCATTTAATCTCCAGAGAGCTTTGGCTTTCTCTAAAACTACCGCAAAAAAAAAAAAAAATTTCATTGTGTAACAGACAATTTGCTAAGCAATTTGCAGAGCGCATTCGTGCTGCCAAGGGGAGAAACCCTGTTGATTTTAATGACCCCACTGCCTTTCCTTTAGTGCCTCCCCCAAATTGTCAGCACGTTGTTCATTGTACCCAACACTTTCACACAGAGAACACTGCAGCCTCTAGGGCCCGCTACTGTGGTTTCAGACCTTTGGTTTTGTTTGTGTACACCAGAGAATACTTATTTCATATTGTGTTTGTTTGCACATATGGGAAAGAGAATGGTCCATCAGTAAGTCTGTGTGTAGATAAAGGTGAAATGGAAGAAACTGAATAAATCTCCTGGTGGAAAACCTGAAAAATGTTTACATTTGACTGTTGCAGAGGTCTGTGTGCATGTGTGTGTGTGTGTGTGTCTCCCTCTCTCGCTCTCTATCTTTCACACACATGCACACACAGTCAACCCTGGGTTGAGATGCTAATGGTGCTCTATGAGCCATTGACCTCTCAGTGCCATTCAGAGAGCAACCACTCACAGTGAACTGCTGAATAATACATTGACAGTGTGTGGAGTACAAAGCGGAGCATCTCTGCTTGGTAGAGCGACTATGATGAATCACACATGCGTGACAGTTTGTTGCATCTTTAAAAGTCAAACTCCTCAGCCTGTCAAATATTCTCCACAGAAACACCCCCGACTGAAAATGCAAGCTACAGAATTCAAGTGTTTACTAGTGCCTCTGGGTAGGAATAGAAATAGTTTGGATCAGGAGCAGTAGAATGAGTCTGTGCTGAGACCTGGACATGAAATGGCCACTGATCACAGAGCTGCTGTGGCAAACATCTTTTGGGGAAATATGATGATATGAGTAGAGGAAACAATTTGAGTTCTCAGGGACGCAGAAGAGAAGGGCACCTGTCTCCACTTTTTCCCTTTTCTTAAAATGCTTTTGTGTTGTGAAGGCACACAACTCGAAGAGGAGATGCTGATTTCACCCTGGATTGCACATTTAATGCATAGCAACAACTAACATTGTTCTGATTACCTATCTCACCTGGGGGAAAAAAGCTCAACTTAGAAGCCATCATTTCAAGGGCATAGGGTTGCTTTCAGAAGTGTGCGTGTGTGTGTGTGTGTGTGTGTGTGTGTGTGTGTGTGTGATGTGATATACTTATAAAGGAGGGGAAATAAGAAATAAAGGTCTGGTTATCTCTGCCACTGATTTAAATAAAGGCACAGGCTACTATTTGATTCACGTTAAATCACATTGAAAAGTTTCACAGTTAGATTTAGGTAAGAAAAATAAGTTAGCATAGGTGTATGGTAAAAAAGACACTATACCACTATAGTATACTATACTTATTGTAGTACTGTCAAATCCCCACCAAACTCACTTTTGATGTTTCGTGAGACATTAGCGGCATGTGTCTCGTTTGAATCGTGATTTCCACATGCAGGAAGCAGGTTATTCTCAATCTAGAATTCCTCCTCACTGGAGTGTGTGTGTGTGTGTTTATGGAATCAGTAAGTGCAATGACATGTAATGCTTTGAAAATTAGAAGCAGGACTTTATAATTAATACATTACTTTACAGAGAGCTCTGACTGTGTTCAAGCAAGCTTGCTCATCATGGGAACTTTATTTTCTATGGTGAGCCATCTGGTTTGCACTAACAGCTTTGAAAAGCCATTTTTTATTGTGTAAAACATTAGGACATACAGAGAAGATAGCAACTCATTAGCATTGTGTGTGCTGGTAGTGGAACAGCATAACCCTAGGTGTCCCCTCCTCTGTGTCTCAGGAGACATGAAGTCTAGCCCTGCCCTGTCTCTACCCCCCTGAATAGTTGCTGGCATTAGCATAGCGAAGGGAGATGGCATATGTCTCATTTTCTCTAGGACTTTTCACCGGACGTCGCTTCCACTGATGTGTCACTGCGCTGCGAGGTTCATCATTCCATCACTTCTCTTTACTTCCATTGTTTCTAACAATCCTGCCTCCCCCTCTGTGTTTACTATGCAATCTCCTCACTCCAGCCTCAGTTCTCCCTCTGTCGCCTGTGGCCTTCACCTCGTCCTTCTCACCGTCTCAGCCGGATCCTTTTTTTATTTTTCTGTCACCTCATCACTAGTTACACGTCTAGTTGTATTATGTCTTTAGAGGAAAAAAAAAAAAAAAGCATTTTGATGGACTGCATTTATCTGGTATCTTTCACATTTAATTATTTACATATGAAAATGTTTCACATGTCAAATTGATGGCTTTAAGCGTCCAGACAAATGACATGATCATACATCCTAATCCAAGGGGAAATACTAGGTCCAATATCGTCCTCAAAAAGGCGAAACATCTCTATACACTTTGAAATGGCTTCATTTACACTATTTCATAAAGCACCCTGTTAATTAACTAACCCTCCCTGCCTAACAAATAAGAATAATGAGTGAAATTCGTTAATTATCCTTTTTACAGAAACAACATGAGGAAGCTACACTTAACTTAGTCAGCTGGTTCAATTAGTGTCTTATGGGTAATCAGAATGGGGTTTGGAAAAGTATTGTTAATAGCATTATTTTGGGAAATTGAAAGGATTTTACACTGTTAATACTCCATGAGTATTGAAAGAATATTGCCCTGATGATTATTTTGAGGAGATTAATCATTTTTTTTCCAAAACTAAATCCTTAAATTATCAGGGTGTTTCACTTACATTTGTTTTCACATTTTAATTTGCACACAAAAAAAACGGAATGGAAACGCTAGAAATTAAATAAATATGTGGATCAAAAGAGACAAATTCATTCATAAAAAAATAAAAATAAATTTAGCTGGGAAGAAGCAATGACGTAACAGAGTTAATTAATTAATTGAGGTTTGTGTCTCAGTTGTCGGTCAAAGGTTGTTGAACAATGTTAACATGAATGTAATGGGTTAACAGGTGATCCTGATATTGTCTGGCAAAGACCAAGTGTTATGCAATGTTCATGGCATGGTACATCTTGCTGGTGAAGTACAAGTGCATGGCCCCTTGGACAGCACATCTAGTGTCTTCTATGAAAACGATCTTGGGGAGGTCAAGAGAATAATTGGAAAGCCTCACAATTCATTAGCTCATGTTATTCATAGGTTGTCAGAACAGGAGCAGAGGGATTGTGCTCTCAGCTTTAACACTGATTAAATATATTTGGTGTATACTCATTAAATGGACTTGTACCAGAAACATAGGCTAAAACTGAGCATCAGTTCAGACTTCAACTTCCAGTTGCTCTTGCACGTAGCTCTTCATGGCAGTTATCTCTGTCCAAAAACTAATTGCTCATTTAGGCAAAGAGTATATCCTTTGTGAAGAGTACAGAGTAAAAGAGACTCTATTTGGATTCCCTCTCAACTAAAGGTCACTGGGAGTATTAATTTTCTCCAACTTGTCACCAGTGATCCACTGTATCCTGGCTAGTGAGTGAGGTTGCCCTTTCTCACAACTATCTCACAAGTTGAAAGTTAATTTACATAGTTCTTAAATAGCAGTAGTAGCAGTTAAGCTGGAGTAAATATTACATCTGGCCATTACTGGCTAATAATGATCAAATGCTTTGTGAATAACATTGATTCAATTTTTTAAATACACAGTGTTTTATACAATTTTGTCTTGTATCTTATCAGGAAAGAATGGCTCAGTAACACTGTATGTGGCCTCTGTACAAACATAATGAAATAATAAGGACAGTCAAAGACCAATGCAAGATGGATTTCTTACACAGTGGTACAGAGGTATGATTCGTCACCTGAAAGATTGCTGTAATTTAATTTTAATATCATTGTTCCAACTATGTTTTTATTTATTTATACAGAAACATACGAGGAAGCTTGTCAAATGTAAACGAGAAGAACGCAAGTACAGTAAAAGAGGTGGGATAAGTGGTTAATGCGTATTTCTTCATGTCAGCAATGTAGACGACCATGGAGCATTCACATTACCCACTGCTCTGTCGCTACCTGGGACATACAGGTTTGAAATATAGAATAACATTTACTCTTGTACTCTTTGTGTAATTTTGCTTTTACTGAAGTACTTTTTCTCATATGTATTTTACTTTGTTACATTTAAAGTAACACTAAATCTGTTCTTTAATTTAACAGTATGATACATCATCATATAAAAAAATAAATTATGTAACACAGTAATGTTTACATTTTAACGGACGGGAAAGTACACTTTTACATAAGTACTTGAGTAAAATATCTTTAAAGCAACAGTACTTTTAACTCATAGTACAATATTCTAGTACTCTTTCCATCCCAGCAGGTTTGTATTTCCCTGACCTTGAAATGCACTTAACTCATTTGTATCATGACACAGAGATGGCAGAAAAGTTACATGCCAAATAAATGACACAAGATTTTATTAACGTTAGCAAGCAACATAACACTTGAACTTCTCAGCACAATTCTGGAGTGGCTGCAACACTTTGCTGATATAAATAGTGGACTGCAGTACATTATGAGCTGAGATGGCTGAAGCCACAAAATTCCGCCCCTTGATGGCACATTCTTCAGGAGACGTACAGCTCACTACAGCTGTTGATAATTGGATAGCATCTCACCCAGAGCCTGCACCAAGTTAGCAGGAGTCTTCACCTATCAGTCAGGCACCTCAGGAAGTACCGAATCCTCTGCCTGCTGCTAAAATAATGTGACTTCCTCTCTGATTTGTACAATACATTGCATTGTTTTCCTTTGTGGAAAAGAAATGGAAAATAATTGTAGATGATCTGCACTCCACAAGAAGAGAGCATTTTTAAGTCAATTGTTTGTTTCATCACAAGGTGACCCTCCCTTTTGCAAAACCTGACTTTCTCAGAATCAGCTTTATTGGGAGAGTATGTGTATTCTAGTGGATCTCAATGTACTTACACACAGTTCAAAGAACAATGTTCAGGAAGACACAAACAAGGACTAAGAAGCTGAACAAAGATATGCAAGCATAAACACATAACTATTATGTACAAGCGAGGTTCCTTCATTCTGTTTTATGATGGCATACTCTAGCTTTTGGAAGTGTTTTCATTCTACCAGTGAATGACGACTAGAACTACCGTCACTGTGAGGCAGGAAATCTCAATCCAAACTCGCTCTGTGGTGGAACCAGATAACACAATTCAGTCAGCAGAAACCCTCTCTTCTTCTTTGTAATTCGCTTGAAGAGCTACCTGTACTGAGAGGACTTACTAATATGCTCTTTCTCGCTCTCCCCCCTTCTCTGTCTATTTCACTGTATCTCTCTCTCTCAGAACAAACAAACAAAATGTAATTTGCTAGGCACTTATGTGTTACTTCATGCACCTGCAAGCCTTGATGCATTTGTGTCACAACTGAGTGTTACAGCACTTATTCTTGAAGGTTTCTCCTCGATCGCCTGTGGCTTAGATTGTACCTCATTTGTAAGTCGCTTTGGACAAAAGTGCCAAATAATTCCCCAAAATGTACAGTCTGTATCGTAGACAGAAGAGTACACGAGAAAAAAAGAAAGAGAGAAAGAAAAAATCAGTTTGGGTACTAGCTATTAACCTCACACAGATGTTTTTCTGTTTTCAGCACACTCCTTTTCACTGCAAATGTATTGTCAAAATGTTGAATGTATGTCTTAATTTGCTTCTGTTTTATTTATTTGCAGCTTTTTACTGAATGCGACCTATGTTTTTCAGTTGCAGTACGTTGAGCTTTCTCACTATCATATAAATAGGTATAAATAAAGAGCTCCAGGCGGATGGGAGGGAAAATCTTCTCCTATGTGTGTGCCACTTGCTATTTGTGGGGTGCAGATCAAATTTACAAAGGATTATTTTCTGGAGACTGCAGTAAAAATCTCTGATACCATCTGACTTTTAGCCCAAAGTCGATTTGTCTCAGGCATCAGAGAAAAGCTCAGAGGGATGCAATTAAAAGTTTTATCAAGGCTGTCACAGCATGTAATGGTACAGGCTGAAATGAGATCCACTGGGTTGACACCGTCACTGGAGAGGGGCGGTCTAGGATTTTATTGGCTTCAGTTTGTTGCCCCGTTTACTGTAATGCAACACAACACATCACCGCTATTTACTGCAACCTTGAATGTGACTTTACCATGCCTCTAAACAGTAAAGTAAAAACCAGAAAAAAAACAACAAAACATGTCTGCCTGTGAGTGCCTCTTAATCATAAGGAAAGCAAAGAAAAATGATTAGAAATATTATTAAAACTGACATTGTTCCATTCATTAGCTTCATTGAGTGACAAGCTAACATTACTGTAAGGCAGAAAACATCCTTACATTTATCCACAATTTCATATCTATATTGTTGAATCCAAAATGCTTCCTCACATTACTCCTCAGATGAATTAATTCAGACGGCTTGCCATTTTCTCAATTTTGCATTAGAGAGGAGAACAATTACTTAGTTTACTAATAGGGCAATAGCATGAAATGGGTCACACAAAAAGTGCATTTTAGGAGAGCCCCTACTGGACTACAAGACATGGACTGTTTTTACTCTTAATTTTTAATTCAAATAGATGAATACAGTTAAGTTATAGTATATGAATTCTTCTGACAGAAATTTTTTATAATAACTGAGCCCTTACCAACATGTTGCTATCAAAGATGGGTCATAATTACATGAATGAAATAGACAAGTAAATAAATAAATTACTGAATGCATTAATAAACTGACAGGAGCAACGTGTCATGATTGTTTATCCCCCAGAGGTTGATTAACAAGTGACTGTCATCCTGAAATATGTCATGAAATAAATAAAAGAAGCCTTGGCTGGAGAAAAAAAAAATGCAGTCAAAACACATACGTATATGCTGTCCTTTACTTCCTAAACTCCTACTCAAGATTTTCTACACACTTTGTTTTCATAATTTGTTTCTTTAATTTTCTGCATTAAAAGGTCTAAATACAACTAGACCTATGTCATATTTTGTTGAGTTGTGCACTTACATTATCCCAAATGTTAAAACTCAGAGAAATCCGTAATTTCATTCAAGGAACCGTCCGTTTCATTTTGTCATCTGTCAATGGTGTCACATGCCCTTTACCCTTTACCCCCTCTAGTTGCTATAACTTCCGGGGAAACATGGGATACGTCAGTGTGTGAGGACAGAAGGAATACAATGTCACAGAATTATACTCTGAAACAGTAATACAGCATTTCTTCTGCCACACAGTATAGGTTTTTCATTAATTGCATGCCATTTTGCAACGCTAATCCAGTAGACCTAATTTATTGATGATATTTCAATATTGATCTAGCTTACTACGATCTGCTACTATGACAAGTGGTTCATGCCAGCCACCAAGCTAATGTGAACAACGTTCAACACACTCATACAGCTACAGTAGCTGTAATGGTAAGTTAGCATGCTATTCCATTAGACAACGTGAACAAACAGGACTAAATGTAACATTATAAAACTTTAATACATTTCCTCAACCGTGAACATGATTTATGCTTGAGTCACGTCCCGTTCTCTGCATGGTCACGTCAGATAGACTTTCATCGGCAATGTTGGTTGTTTGACAATGAAGACAACAGCTCCCATGATCCCGCGCTACTTCACGTCATCAAACTACGTCTTTTCTTATCTACATCATAAAATCAGTGTCAGTCAGTCTCCCCCGTGTCCCCTGACTATGGTTGTAATATAAGGACTGGATACCGGACCCAAAGATGGCGCCTATTCAGTCCAATGAGAATTGCTCGCCTGGCACAAAAAGTTTTTAGCTTCCGGGTTTACTTCCGGCGTAATGCGGCTCACTGAATATGCACAGTAGTGTTTCTCCCACTGGCCCCACACACAAGTCCCTGCTCGGCCCATAGACTTTACATTGTGATGATGTCACTGATTTCTATATCGCTTTTCTCGGCTCGAGGATAGTTTTACAAAAATAAAACCTCCATGGATCAAAAATTCAAAATAGAAAGAGTCATAATCAACCTTATTTGCAGTTTGAGGTGTCCTGTCAACAGTCTTACATACGCCTCTTTTACAATGGTGGCCTCTGGTGAAAATGCTTTTGGGGCCGCAGGGGAATTTTTCGCTGCAATACCACGAGTGGCCACTGGAAAAATATTGGAAGCAATTATGAGCGGCAGCACCCTATCCAGTTCTTATAGTACATCCATGCCCCTGACCCACACACTATGTAGCCACGAGGCCACGCCTCCTATAGTTGTTGCTCCCTCACTCGTTGCATTTTTTGAGTTTGGAGAATTTGAGGGTGGGAAATACACTTTAAAGATACTGTGTGTCCCTATTGGAGCAACTTGAGAAGTCAAACCAAAAGTTGTAAACTTCGTGCAACAGGTACTTTTTTTTGTTTAATGGGATAATGGGACTCATTTGTTACACAATTGTTTTCATATGAAGAACATTTCTTGTCTTTGAATTCCCCTTGTTTGGACATGCAGTGTAGCATCATCGATCCTCCATCTCAAATGTTCAGATCACAAACCAGTCCATCTGCTCAGATCAACAAAAGGTTGTGACCTTCAAATTGGTATTTCACTGCCTTTCATGCCTCCCTCCTCAAGAATAATCACTCTGCTTTACACACAATCACAGCACATCAGAAAGCTGTCCAACCAGTATCACAACTGTTAATGCACTATATTTTCTTATGTTCCTTATGAGTTATTTATGAAATGGTAATGAAATCTGTAATTGCAATGTGATAAGGTGCACAAACTGTGAATGTAATTGCTATTTTCCACTAAACCGCAATGCAAAACAAAATCTGACAGATATAATCTAGTTTTTATGAAACTACTTACCTGCTTCCCTTACTGTACTCCCATGTCAGGTATCCCCGGGGCTGGCAGTGTTGTGACAGGCTGAAAAGTGAAGTAATGAGTCTGTCTGCCTCCTGGTCAGTCTATGTGCCTGCATGTCTGTGTAAATAAACTCACAGCCATAACTGCACACAGACAGAAGAATCAATGAGCTATACTGTATCAATATCAGCACCAAAATTTCCCCTGAGGACGGATTCTCCATACTTCCTTCAGAACATTAGTAACAATAAGCTTGGAACAGTCACATCGCTAAGCAGATCTTTTAGAAATCACTGTAAAATGTAGTACATCTAACATTTGTGACATTCTGAAGAGAAAGGATGTTACTGACAGTAAAGTGAAATGCAATAATGGATGGTACAGTAACATAATAGAACTGAATCCAAACTACTGCTTCCTCTGTCACAATTGGAAAGCTGACGCTAAATCAGTAAACACCAGGGGTGCGTTTCTCACAGTGTGCTCAGACTGTAAGTGAAGCAACTTTTAGAGGGAGCATGATTAGTCCAACATATAAAGACACGAGTGGATGGGACTTTGCACTTAGCAACACAATTTGAGGTGAAGATATGGCACATGCCTGTAATCTGGGAGGTTGAGGCTTGCAGAGCGTTTGAGCTCAGGAACTCTGAGCTGCAATGGAGTATGGCGATCAGGTATCCGCACTAAGTTTGGTATCGATGTGGTGCACCTGGAGGAGCCAGAAACCACCAGGTCATCTAAACGGGGGGATTTTAAAAGCTTCACTAGCTGTTAGCTGACAGAGATTCTTCTTAATGGCCCAGACAAGCCCCTTCCTCTCGTTTATAGTTGAGGTCACAAATCACTGGTGGCAGGGCAAGCAAGCAATATGTCCTGTTAAACAGAGAGATGTGTTTGTTGTTGTCAGACAGGTGTTTCAACAAAAAGAGGGGAAAGCTAGCAGTTCCTGAGAGAAAGCATCTCCCATGTTACAAATGCTCCACTACTGCCCTCTACTGGCTCGGACAGAATCCAACAGCAAGTTCATTTTACATTAAAATAAGCTAAATACACAAATAAAAATGTGACAAGATTGTGTGTGGGTCACAAAGACGTGTCTGTAGATGGAAAATAAAGAACTGGAGTTCCTGGTGAGTTCTGAAATGTTGTGGAAACACGCACACAGACACGGTTGTGTGTACGTTGCTAGCTAGCTATAGCTAACGTCTGTACAGTTGGTACATTTACTGTTTGGGGCGAATAGACATGGACAGCGAAAACATTCCAGCAGTCGAATTTGTGCGCATATTGCGAAAATTTGCTTTGTGTTCAGTCCGAACACAACTTCAGAAAATTCAACACATATTCTAGATACACAGTCTGAACCACCAATACAGATAAGTCTGTTAAGATATGCCGCACTGCGACTGAGCCATACAATTCCATTCAGCTACAATTTAATACTGATTCAGCTCAGATTTGACCGGGTTTTCCTTGTTCATGAACGTGTACTAGTTTTGAGTATCACATGAATATTGTTGACCTTAGTTCCCAGGTCAGTGTCATCTATCTGAATGTGGTATTTTATAAGTGCACATTAGCAGGAGGAGTTGGGGCCAATGTCTCTTGGAAATAACACTAGCATTACTGTTGGTAACTTTACCATATTGTCTACATTATCTTAAATGAGTAGTGAGGTGTGTGGTGTAGTATATTTCATTTATTACATTATATTGTATTTTATTTGTATTATGATACCATTGCACATTTTGCAGATTGCTAATGCAGTGTGCTAACTTTCTCACAGTACCTTCCCTGGTCTGTGATTGTGAAACGTAGAGAGAGAACAGAGAGCTCCATTCTGTACCTTGAAATGTTTTGGAATATCTTCCTTTTATTTTCAATGTCTTTAGCCCATTTAGAATAAGACAAGACTGAAAATAGAAGTAACAGGTTTGATTGTAGAATAAATATGCAATCAGTCAAATAGCCCTATACTACTGTATTTGTCACATGGTAGGTGAAGGGACCAAAACAGCAGTATAGTGAACAGAGTAACCAGAATACATTCACTGACTGAACACCAATATTTAAATCAGGAGAGACTTCAGTGTGAGTGAACCAATATTTATTGACAGTGCATAATAAAGATGAGAAATGTTAAGAGTCTTTGGCGATTAGACCCCATCGTGACGTCATCATATTTTAAGGCGGGTAGTGAAGCCGTGAGTAGTACAGGATACCCCCCCGATGGAGTCTAGACACTGGTGGTGGTGGTGGAAGGATGGCTGAAGATGGAAGGATGAGGAGTGGACTTGACCTCGACCCGGACACTGAATGTGGTGAACTGGAGGTGAATGGGGTGGAGGAGGGTCGCAACGATTCCGCACTGAAATGACAGCTGACAGCGAGAGGAGAACAGATTTCAAATTTCACAGCAACAATATGATTAGCTGATGGAGATCGTGGCAAGACGTTCCGTGGTTGTGGGAGAGACACTATATTTAAGCAGTACTATATTGAATTTGACACGTTGTAGTCTTTTGAACTATCATCTTACTGTAAACACCACTGTCCTTTACATATTTAATAATATTGCCCCAGTAATACAACTTGCCTTGTTGGTTTTAATCTAAGAAATGTGAGGCATGTTGTGAGAATTGGTTGTGGAATGATCCATTAAACACAGCACCTTGACATGTATACAGGACATTATTTACAACAATGTTAGAGATTAATGACATAAAATTCAATATCTTTTAAATAAGGAGCATCATTTGCAGTGTGTTACAATGTGATGTGCCAGGCCTGATCACCCAACATCAGTGTTGGACCTAACTAATCCTTGTGAGGCTAAATGTGAGCAAATCCCTGTAGCCAGGTTCCAACATCTGACATAAGCCATTACACTGGTCTCAGGTTTGCAAAATTAATTAGTAATCACTATTAGAGGTTTGTGCTCTAGCAAGAGGATTCTACTTTTATGTTACAGTATCTACATATGCTTATTGCTGTGCATTTTTCACTGCAATTCCCAGAGATTTCTTTTTTTTGCCTTTCTGTTCAGTCATAGTGGTTGGTGCTAATTGTGATGACTACAGCAGATGAAATTTCTACCTATGGTCACTCTTTTATTTTTCTATTTTGTATTTTTGTTTCTATAAAAGCTGGGCCACTGGTCTGCTCTCCTTTGCTCTTCAGTAGAACACAGCTCAGGTCTGAATTGTGGCACTAAAATTCATATTGAATTATCTGCAGTGAAATACAGCTGGAAATAAGCCTGTGATTTTCCTTGAGGGAATGGCACAATGCACAGTTTCCATGGTGCTGATGTCATTTTAATCACTGCTGCCTGCTCACATAACTGCCTGTTACGAGCACTGAGCAGCTCTGAAATGTCTTTCTCTGGGATGGTCCAGGAAGCAGCAGGACCACAGCAGTTTGCTCTTATTGTTCCTGGCTGCATGTGGGTGGGTGAGGCAAGGAACTTCTGTTCTTGTCTGAGCCAGTTGCAGGAATACACTCTTGAGAGACAAGGATTAAAGGATCATTGCAATGGCTTTGCATGTTTTAGCCCACTTACCACAAATGGATCACTGCCAGCCATATTTCAAAGCCTGACATGCTTTTCCTACTGGTTGCCATTCATTCTGGTATGGTAGCGAGATTAACTTTGTTAAGACTGGACCCGTTAAAGAAGGACAACTAAAGCTAGCTTGACCCCCACCTTTCTATATGCAGGATGCACACAGCATGTGCAGGGGCTCCCGATGACTCAGGTGTTGAAATAACATGAACGAAGAGTAACACCAGGTGGAAATCAGTTGTACCATTAGCAAACTAACTAGGTACCACTTTCCGAGTGGAATCCAAACTTAACAACATAATATGGATCCTCTTCAGTTCTGAATGTTGTAAAGGACTGGACTGAAATTGCTAATGGTTGATAGCTAAAACTATGTGGAAAATACTTCAAAGTGTCTTGTATCAACTCATTGCCCCAGAGAAGAAAAACAAAACAAAAATCTATTAACCTATTTTGAAAAAAAAAAAATACACATACCTGAAGTATCATTACAGTGTCATTCAGTTCACCAAACTCTGCCTTTTCCTTCGAGCTACGCATCAAATAGCTACATACAAGCCCTTCTTCTGATAAGGAAAAATAAGTAGAGCCCATACAGCAGCAACGTTTCCTTTTCTTACTTACTTCATGGATGTATTAAGAGAGCTGGATACGTTTCTGTCCTTGCTACGAAAAATACCCTGTGGCCAAGACCTCCTTTAGAAAAGGGATACCTGTAAAACAAGGTCAGTTATGAACTTTTTAACCACAAAGGTTTTATATTTGTAAAACTTTCCCAGAGCCTAGAAAAAAATGTTGATGTCATCCTAGTGTAAAGTGTGTGGGCCAAGTTGGACTGAAAACAGGCAGCGCCAGGAAGCAAGACACTAATATGCATGTGCAGCCACACAATGCAGGAGCAAATCAGGAAGAGAGAAAAGTTTTTTGGCCTATGCGCTGGGTGAGCAATTTTCATTCAAGTGAATAACTGCTTTCTTGGAAACCGGTATCCAGTTCTCATAATATGTCCATGCCTAGGACACGTTATGTCTGTAGACAAGTCCATCGGTTCCAACTACCTTATTAGCATATTGACAGGAAGGCGTAATAATACCACACGTAAATGCAAAGGCCGGCTTTTATCCAGATCCAGATCCAGATCCCATATTAATACCAGGTAGAAATGGAGCATTACATTCATGGCTCCATAATGTTGTTTGGGGTTCTATTGCAGTGTCAGTATCTCACTGTAAAGCTCTCTCTCTCGTGTACTATTGCATAAATCTTCATTACCATAGCAAGATATTTTACTGGCGAGTGTGTGCAGTACAGGCTGATGTGTCAGCATACAATGCCCTGCGGAGGGATATGGGGGGTTAGGTCGGGTAGATGGAGGTCAGCTTGAGGTCAATGATCCTCTACCTGATTACAGGCCTTACTGTATGTGAGTGCAGTCTGCTGTTAATAGGTTTTTTATGTCTTTATTCAGGAGTGGGCTGTGTTTCTCCAAAGTCAATTTATTATTACTCATCTACTATACCAGAGGGACAGATGTTCTGCCATACTGTATCATAACCTTGTCTTTTCTGCCATTAAAAACAGTTTGGGGAAAGTGGTTGTACTTTGTGGGTAAAACTGTATGTCATGTCAATGTCGAAGCAAAGTGTAATAACTGAGAGGAGCATCAGTAGTCTGTGTTTATGGTCAGTGGCGGCAGGCTGGTGTATAAAGGTCCATTTTACAGGTGTACTATACTTGGAAGAAGAGAGAGAGAGAGAGAGAGAGACAGAGAGAGATGACATTAGGTGTAACTAAATGTTGTGTGTGTACATTTTTGAGTGAGTGAGTAGGGAGTAGGTCATATAATTGGGTCAGTAGGTTATATAATTAAGCCTGTACACACTGTGGAGATCAAAGCTGATGCCATGTACTATTTCGGTTGCAAGTTGGCCATTGCGGCTCAGTGTTAATTTCAGCAACAAAAACTATGACAAAAAGTACTTGTTGATGGTCTTTTTTTACCCATGACAAATAAAATGAGACAAAAACTAAATAAAAAGTTTCATTTGTAAACAAAAACCATTACAAAATGTATATATTTCCACCAACAAATGAAAACTAAACAGTAATGTGAAAGACTAACCAATGGACAAATTAACTCCTGCTTGACCTGTTGCCCTAAGTAGCATCATCCTGTATTTCAGTAAGGTTATCTGCAAGTAATGTTACGTTAACGTTATGGGTTTCTGCAAGGAGAAAATTAACAGATTTAATTGCCAGTCTCACTGAAAATTAGATAAGCGGTGGCAACAAAACAGCTGGGACATACCACCAAAACATGCAGGTAGCACGCTGACATTTATTTATTAACATGAAATTATGGCTAAGGATGAAGATGCAACAGTAATGCTACTTTCAGACAACTATCTTTCATGTTTAAAGGCTATTGATAGGAATGAGGAAAGGATTACTAATCTAAATCTTTTTCTAGATGGTCACTAAAGGTGTATAACTGCATTACTGTTTCAGCTGCTCAATGTAAGTTAAACCCAGGCAGTGAATAATATTTTAATGAACAAGTGAATGAGTACAGCTCTTAATGATCAGGCTGCTCTGCAGTGGAGAGCACAGGAAGTTGCAATAATGCCCAGTGAGCAATAACAACACATAGTGACTGACTATGCTCAAACAGACAGTCTGGGAATGACAGCTGTATTAACTAAGGAGAGTCAGTCTGTCATACTGCAGAGCAAAGTAAGAAGCACAGTGTGTGTGAACCATTCCAGTTTGTATGTCAGGTAAACTTTTGGTGCCCATATGAATATTTATTTAAAAGTTTTGTGAAAAGGAGTAATGAATACAGCAAGCAAAAACAGACTTGATAAAATGTGAACCTATCCTTTAACTCTGTTGTGCCTGAGAAAATACCCTGATTTCACTTTTGTTGCTGCCATGGAGCCTACTTTCTCCATCCCTATATGTAAGTTCCTTGAGTCACTGTTGGTAAGTATGCTGAGAGTAAGGTGCGCATTCCTCTCGCTCATCTGATCAACATTTATATGAGTTTGGGAAATGCTGGTTCAGTTCTGTTTAGTCTTTTTGCTCACACAGGTTTTCTGTAGGGGGACTTAATTCCCTGACCTGCCTGACCCTTTAAGAAGATTGTGTGTACTTCCCCTTTAAAATGTCTTTGTGGGTAATTTCCTTCTGCTGTAATGTTAGTCAGTTCCAAAGAAGGGAATGTGTACTTGTTTAACAACTTCACTAACAATATGTATGATTTGATTCATATTTTTGTCAAAGTACAACTGAGTACCATTTAGCTCCAAATGAGGGGAGATTGATGCCACCTGGGTCAAAGTGGCACAAATTCCAGGGACCCTCCCTGACTGGCCACAGACAGCAGGTGACAGGGTATAAAAGGTTTTGAAAGACAGCAAACATTTTGTCCTGTTTTTCACTGTCCAGGAAAATGGAGGAAGGCCAGTATATTGTGTACTGTGAAGTTTTTGTTTTTTTTCCCCCCACTAATTATCTGCAGAAGACCCTAAGAGATAAACCTAATGAAATGTATTTTCTTTCTCCTTTTTGTGGCTGGTCTGAATCATTTTTTTGAATCTGAAAAGTCAACGCCTGCATGCTGGTCCACCCTTCCCACTCACACTACCAACCATCCTCAAGTACAACAGTTGCTAGTGTATTTCCACGTTGAGCAAGTGAACTATGGAGAATCAGAATGATATCTGACTCATAAAGTAGACGGCTGTATTGGTGGGATAGAGGCAGTAACTCAACACCTGTCCCTCTGTGCCCTTTCGGCTCCCGCAGAGGATCAGGCAGGCCGGGAGATTGCCCTTTGGAGGCTCTGTCTGAGGCAAATTGTCAGAGGGATCGCCCACCTTTTCTATCAATTTACAGACCTTTTGTGCACAGGCAGCTCTGCTCTCATTACCACAGCCCTGGGTTCACACGCAATCTTTTAGATTCAATTAGCTCAGCTGCGCAGCAAAATATCGAAGGGCGTTTTGCTTGAGCAAAGCCTGAAGGAAACTAGAAAAGGTCATGCCTCTGACTTCCTCTCTGAGAAGTACAGGGAGGTAGATGGAAGGAAAAAATGTCACATTCAATGGTCTAAAATGGCATTTCATTCCCTGCACTACTCCACCACAGTGACCAAACTTCATTTCCCTACTGAAAATATGCTGCCTGGAGCAACCAACTCTTTCAATTTAATGCTTAGAACATTTGGCTTTGAATATCTCAAGTATATTGTTCAAATTTTAGCACTTCATTAATATTCAGGGTCCAGCTCCTAGCCATTCCTCACTGCAGTGAAAAGGCCTGTCAGTGCTCCTGCTACAGTAAAAACACAAACCAGGAGGTGCCACTCTGTGAAAACCTCAGCACAGTATATGGAACATACCCAGCTGTGCCATTGAAACTTGAGCCATTATTTTTTTCCCAAAGAAAGTGTTCCCATTTGACAAGGCATTTAACATTGAAATGCTGTATTATGCATGCAAATCAGGCAGCTCTCTTGTTCGGTGTGCGGGGCCTTATTGAGGATGACCTTGGTGGACGACAGGTGTTGGAGGGGGAATAATACGTCTCCTGTCACCTGCAGGTGACATAAAATTCCCAATTAAACTTTAAGATGTCTGGATTCATGTGAACTAAACAAAACGTGCACGGCCTCAGTGATGAGGTTGACTTTTCTTTTTTTTTCGTGATTCAATGAGGGTAATCAAATTTACAGTGTTACAGTAAAGATCTGAAGCACTGACGGAAAGAACTTGAGAACACATGTATTGATGCAAGTCCCAGTAATGTTATGCTTTATGATTTTGTATAAAGCCCTATTCGCACGACAGTAGTATTACCTGGGGACCTCTAGTAATTTGTAATATGTGTGAATCTGCCACGTAATATATACATAATTTTTAAAGTAAGGATTCCACCGAAAATGACCTACCATATTTCAACAAACACAGGTCATGTGATAATATTAGGTTTTTTGTTGGCTTTGTTTTTTGTCTGTGTTGGCAATTATATATGAAAGTTTTGACAGCATCCAAAGTCCTGCACAGGTGGGCACCGGACCAAGAGGGGTCATTTCTAAACCACATAAGGTCCTCTGGTAATACTAGTCTTTGTGAATGGGGCTTGTCACTTGCTTCCAGGGGATGAGGGGAGTAACAATAAAAAAGAAACCCGGGGAAAAAGAATCAGGGAAATGAAAGCATAGGAACAACCAACAACGACCTGGATAAGCAGAGAGAGAGCAGAACCACAACTGCAAAAACACACGGCACTACGGCCGTAACAAACAGGTTTCAGCTCTCAGTACTAGATTTGAGATACTGAGCATCAGTGGACCTCCCAGCTGGCTAACAGCTAAAGGAGCAATCAGCAATATCTTACAATTTCAACATGGGTTTCCAAGTTTTGATCAATGCTGCTCTGTTGTCTCAGTATCTGCTGAACAGTGAGAATAGGGAGTTCAGTCTACTGTATATGCATTAGCTTTTTAGTAGTCTGTTATAGTCTAGTTATGGACTGTTGACTTGTCTGTTTTGAAAAGATTATCGATTAGGCAAGGGACAGAAAATGTATCAACAACTATTTTCATAATCAGTAAATCATTTCAATCATTTTTCAAGCAAAAATGCCAAGCATCCCCTAGTTCCCACTGTTCCATTCTGAGGATGTTCTGCTTTTCTCTGTTTTACAGCTTTGAAAACTGGATGGACAAAAGCCAATCCAAAATTTCAAGACGTCACCTTGGGCTCTGAGAAATAGCGATGAGCATTTTCTTCACAACTTTGACATTTTGTGCATTAAACAAACGAGATTAATCAAAAAATAATAATAATCTGCAGATTTATTGATA
This sequence comes from Maccullochella peelii, assembly GCA_002120245.1. Lineage (NCBI taxonomy): Eukaryota > Metazoa > Chordata > Actinopteri > Centrarchiformes > Percichthyidae > Maccullochella > Maccullochella peelii. The sequence goes on from LKNJ01003346.1 coordinate 40,397, forward strand.
ATGATAATTGCTTTATTTTGTGGGGGCAGAACTCCACAAGCTGAACATCACACACACACACACGTTTGATTATGACCTTATAAAGTTTCTAGGGCAAACAGGTTAGCAAACCTTTTCCTTATTATTTACACACATTAGCATTCATTTGGAGTCGTGTTTTTTCCACATAAAGAAATCCAATATTCTCTCTCCTTTAAGCTCTGTTATTGGTTTCCATGACTCCCGAGGGAAATATCTGACTCTTTAGCTGCTAAATGCTTCAATATGTTCACCAACTAGTCGCTAACCTGACATTTTGTGCTAGATGTACCTTACAGTGGGATTATTAGAACCTTTATGCTGAAAAAAGATGCCTGTTGCTGCTGGAAACAGTAAAGTTGTGGGCTGTAAAACCAAAATGATTATCTGAAAGAGGCTAGAACACTTTGCAGATGATAACTGTGGACCCCTTTCACATTACACAATCCTTTGATCCATTGTTCATATGAAAATATTGATTAGAGCAACTTTAAATGATAAATTGATTGGATCAATGGGTACATTATTTTAATCAAAATATGGTATCTATACTAGTAATGTGTTCACAGCATTTTCTAAAAGGGCACTTCTCTGACCATTAGGCCATTACTGTGTACAATGTCGTGTATAAATTTTTTTCTGGTCATAAACAAACCCGTTTATGATCTTTAAATGACCATGTTTGTTTTCTTGTGATTACAAAATAATTCTGTAATTATCAGAAAACTATTTTGACAGACCATTTTCTGATGATTATGAAATAATTACTTGATCGTAAGAGTTTTATTGAGATCATGGAATAATTATTGGATATGTCAAGATTATATAATGATAAGACAAACTTTTGAAGTGTTTTGTCAGTATTAGAAAATGTATTTTTCTAGTGATCATGAGAAAATGATATTTAAGAGCCGTCTTTAACCGTGCCCTCTCTTGCCTTTTCAATGTTTGAACAAAGTACTGAATAATATCGAGGTTTCCTAGCCACTTCTGCGAGCACAGCCCCTCTTCCTGACTAATTACCACAGATTAAAAGGTTGGGAGGAACATCTGCATGAGTCAAGGAGAGAGAGATGAAGCCAAATGAATTACCAAAAAAAGCAATGAGGAGCTATTTGGAAAACCCTTCACCTGTTTAAGCATGGCAGGCTGTACGCAGGCTCCACAGCACTTATTCCTCCTCACTGGCTTTGAGAAATGTTCCTGCATGGAGGAACATTTCCCCTGACAACAGAACAAGACATTCATTTAAATTCACTGATTTGTCATGCTTTCACAGTTGAATTGGTCTTGACTTTAAAGTTAAACTCTACAGAACATTAGCTTCAGAGCACATTAATATGATAGCTTTGGCTAGATAAACTGTATTTACACTAACAATGTTAATGGCACAAGCTGTGAGGCCTATTGGACAGTCAGTCAGGTGATCCTGAGTAAGATGTCTCAGCAACTACTGGCCAGAATTTTTATTTTTTTTTAATGGATTTTCATGGTCCCCCAAGAATAATTCCTGATGTATTTGGTGACCCTTGACCTCTCCTCTGGCACCACCAATAGGTCAAACATGTGGAGATTGTGGAGAAAATGACAGCATTGCTTGTTTATTTAAAAGCCTAAAACGACCTAAAGTATGACTCTTGTTTGTGAGAAGCAAATACAGAAGTAACGTTGTAGCACTGCAAAACTCCTGAAGGCTGTGTGCGGCCCGCATGAGTGAGGCGCGTGTCTAGCGTGTCGCCTATTTTGTGTTTCGTCGTGCGACCCACAGCAGTTCAGCGAGGTAGTCGTCACGCGCCAAACCAAAACTACACACTCACAGCGTTTTTATGTACATTTGATATACAATCAAGGCAACAGGAAGCACCTGAGTAACAAGAAACACCTGCCACATGCTCAGGGAACATGTTCCCATACTTTTGCTCACCTAGAAATGGGTGTGGCTGAAACAAAAGGTGGCGTGTTGTAAAATTGTAACACATGTGCATGTAAATGCCAGGAAATTAAAGCTGACGTTCTGAGCTCTTGTCAAATCCAAATGTATTCTGTGTTTAGCAAAAAATAAAAACACTTTCATATATGCATTTTACAAAGACGTGAAACCAGTTGCACATATATGTGAAATAGATATTGATCGTCTATGCTTCTCCTATATATGAACATATACTGTATCTACTGACATATACTAATTATATATGACAATAAAACTAAAGTACACATAGAAAGGTATAAAATCATATATAATTTTTATTTATTTGGCATACATCTTAATCAACTATACTTCTTTCCACACATAGATGTGATGTACATAAGCTGCACATATATGTGGCATAATAATATATGTTAGTGTCATATATGTCACCATTAAAAATTGTAATTTTTCATATATGGGCATATGTTTTTGTTGAACATTCTACAGGTGGCAGATCAGAAAGCAGTTTGGAGGACTTTTAGGCATTGTTCGATGCGGCTTCTACAGGTTCCTAATGTGTTTTTTAAGCTTTGCTAAGCCACAATCAACTTTTCCGATATTCTTTGGTTTGTTTCTTGCAAAATTGCAAAGTAAGTTGACTGTGATTACTCTTTCCAGGAATTATTTTATACAATGATTGTACTGGCCTCACTAGATGTCCCTAACACAGCAATCCTTGACCCAATAAACACCAGTAGAGATCAGCTGTCGTTTTAGTGCTTTACTGAAACCGAGTGTGAAACTGTAAAATCCATACAGAAAAACAGAGGTGAATACAGAGTGGAATATTACTGAACATTTTAGCTCACACTATAAAAGCAGAGTAGCGATTTCTGGTACAATTTCTCCCACTTCCAAGGTGCATGGAGAAAGAAAAAAGTCTGCAGAGGTCAAAACTCCAGCAACACTTGTAGTTTAAAGAGCAACTTTACAGACCAGCGCATTTCGGCTTGTGGCTTTCATCCTGGTCGTCTTTGTAATGTGTTTTATGATGACCCTGATGAATGTCACAAGCCCAAACCTCTTGAGCATTTTCAACTAATGCTACTTTCCCCATAATAAGTCAGCCCGCTTTCAGTTAGAATTGAGCGTGAAACGGACAATGTTTAATATCAGGCACTGTTAAAAAAAATGGAGATTTGCAGAGGAATCTAGAATCAGTCATTATTCGTTATAGAAACGCATTTAGTGACTGCTGGTAAGTATGGAAGCGGGCAAGACATTTATCTAACTTTTGCACATCATTATCATCACATTAATACTCAGTCTTTGCATCTAACAAGCTGTGGGAGAAAGGATGCTAATGGATTGACTGAGGCAGGTCACTGTCCACACACCACTACTTTCTGGCCTTTCCTTTCATTACTTTTTGAGAGCAGGAAAGAGAACTAGAAGACTGCTATAATTTATCTTCCAGCAGGTAGATAGCAAACTAAATCTAGTTCAGAACAACAATTTGTGTGATTAAAACAAATTTCAAATCAGCTTCTAATATAAGGACATCCTTCAAACCAGTAAGTACACCGTCCATAAGCTTTTGATTCAGCCAGTGATTTTCATAAGGAATAGGACTGACTGAACATATCTTCTTTGCTTCATTTACCAGATTTTCAACACTCTTAACAGATTTATTGTCAACTGTATTTCGTGCAAACTCAATTGTCAGTGGAAGTCAGTGTGTCTGCACTTGATTAGTTTCAATGAAATGAGTCAAAGCGGCACTCTAATCCACCTATCTGGGAAGACTCCATTTTTGTGTCATATATGAATTATTCTTTGCTCCCAGTGGCCTCTTTATCACCTAATGATTATCAGCGTGACTCATCTAAAATTAATCTTAAGAAAGAGTGGCACATTCAAGAGTTGTAATGGGATTTCCACAGTGAGATGCTCTGCAATCTTAAATGTGGGTGAACTAATTAAACTAATTGTATTCATGTGCATAAAAGAATTCAGTTCCCAGTGCTGTAAAGGGCAGAGCAAAATATAGTTCTGTCACATTGCATGAGCAGAAATATAATGAGCATATTGTTGTACAGGCTGCACCGCTGAGCATTAAGTCTTTATCAACATCACAGTTTTAGTGTTGACTCACCATATGGTGTTTTTTACTTAAACAGCTTAAAATATGTTCTATGATATATTAATCAGAAAAAAACAATTTCTGTGAGTCCTCTACTAAAGTGTGAAGAATAACAGCAGCAGAGAGTCAGATAGGTCAAAATGAGGGTGTTGGGAAGGTAAACTGTGATATTATATCGTCTAGACATACACTCGTCTGGGACTTTGAGTTCAAAAAATATTACAGAAAAGACCTAAGGTGAATATAGCTCATAGCTTTCAGGTAGGTTCACAGGGTTCACAATGCTATAGTGATAGCTGAAGTGCAGACACTTTGTTTTCAGTGCACTATTACTAACAAGTCTACAGCAGCTAGTTGCTCTATGAACAGGGACGTGCACAGACATTTTGAGGGGCTGTTGCTCTAAACTAAAACAAGGGCAACCACCCCCAGATTTTAGGTGTCAGCCATCAACATGTACCTGAATGGTGTAAAATATGGTCATTTAACTAACCACAAATCAATTTTAAGAATTAAGATGAATGAAATTTTCAAAAACTGCACTCTGTTAGTGTAACAGTGTGCAACACATTAGTTAACATACACTGTAGTTGTAACTAATTTAAGCAGCAATATGATTTTGTGTCTTGAACTTAACACTGCCATCTATCAATTTGATTGTAAAAGATGTGTACCTGTATGCATGGGCTACTCATATTTATGCAGCCACAGCAGCAAAAATAGAACTGTTTTTTTCAGAGGGGCAGCTCAGCCAAAGAGGACAAATGGGGTGCTGCTCGGGCAACTTTAGCCCAGCTTTGTGCACGTCTTTGTCTATGAGACTGCACTTTGAGTGCCTTAAGCTAAACGCTAACGTCAGCTTACTAACATGCTCACAATGATGTTTAGCAGGTATGATGTTTACCATGATCAATATCTTAGTTTAGCATTTGCTAATTAGCACTAAACACTAAGTACAGCTGAGGCTGATGGGAATGTCATTAGCTTTGCAGGTATTTGGTCATAAACCAAAGTATTGGACAAACTGAAATGTTGACGTAATGATAGCACTAGATGAAAAGTTAAGGGATCACCAACATTGATTCTAATTTTCTCCTGTGGTGAACATGGATGTCTGTACAAAATTGTGTTCCAATCCATCTAGTAGATGTTAGAGATATTTCACTGGATAAATGAAGATTTTGACCTGCATGCAGAGCTTCATATAAAATCAGTGATTTTTCAAAATAATTCGGTTTCATCCCAGACCATGGATGTGTGCATGAAATTAAATGGCAATCCAGCCAATAGTTGTTATATATATATATATTTCGGTCTGGACCAAAATGGTGACCATGGAGACCAACATTAAGAATGGTAATGTTGTTGCACATTTTCTGAAATTCTCTTTATTCCAAATCACTCAAAAGTGGTGTACGTTGTAAAAGAAAATGCTTGCAATGCAATCATATCACATAGGCATAGGAAGGGCTGGAATGACATGGCATGACAAGGACTGTCTTGCACTGTAGGGGTTGTGCACAGTCAAAAAAAATCCTAGGAGAAAAAAATCAGGGAACTAGTGCTCTTTGATGCTGTCACCTTCAGGGATCTTATCACCACCTTTCTAGTGTCAGAGCACTTCCTGTGGGAACACTGAAGTAGAACCTCAGGTAATCGGAACAAACTATTTGGCCATCACAAAAGGAAACCTGACCTACGTATAAAGTCTAATTCTTGTGCTGTACTTGCTTTTTAAGAACGCATTTATGAAAGCAAGCACCTGCAACTCAAGCGACATTGTTTACATATTTGCCAGCGTAGTTTGTGTGTCTGGAGGGTTAAAAAGTATATCCACTAACAGGCAGGTCAGGGCCGAATCAACCCTATATCAACCCAATATTTTCCTGGAGAACTTGCACAACATAAACATACCTAAGCATGGCAACACTCAAACAGGTTAATATGTTAACAGTAGAAATCATAATAGAATACAACTGTGCTGTTTGTTTAAAGTTTGCTGCTGACCTAACTGTACATCTTAGTTTACTGGCCCCACTGTTCATTGGATTAATTGTATCTTGTGGACACAGAGTTAATTCCTGTGAAAGTTGCTTTAAAAGGTGCATTCAAAAAAAGTTGTCCAAGCTTTCTCAGGCATTTTGTGGACAATAGAGCATCACAGTCCTTCTCTAGCTGAGCTGGTGGTCTTCCCCACACCTTTGTATGGTTTGAAAAGTTAATTATCTAATTTGAGGATCTCTGAGAAGTTTTCTTTTTTATTAGGCCTAATGATTCAAAATTTGATAATGCAGAGGGCTGTTTGTGACAATCAGAAATATGTATTTATTGTTTTACAGCCTATAACGTGGGCTAGCGTAGATGGAGAGCTAGCAGCATGTGGTTAGCAGAAGCCCCCGGGAGAACTAGCGCAGAGAGCAGACAGACAACAGCTGAATGGAGCTTTCCACTACTTTATTCACTTAACATCGACATACAGTGCCAGATCTCCACGGCACTTCATTCACTAGTTACACATGAGCAGCAGAATACATCATAACCTGCACCAGCTCATTACTGAGGAGAGTTTACTCTTGTGGACGTCAGTCGGAGCAATACGACAGCAACTGTGTACACAGCTCTCAGCTCTGGTCCATCACATCAGAACAGAGGGAGGCATCAGCTTGTGGCGCTGTTCAGGATTAAAGTAGAACCTCTTAGCTAAACACTGACTGTTATAAGCCATTTTTTTCCAAGTCTTTTTTGGCCAGTGTGTGTCACATAGCTTGCAATACCGACTGTGCCACTCCAACAAAATCACCTCAGAGCCCGGCGCTGTTCCTGGGGGCTTGGAAGGAATGCAGGATAGCCATTATATGCATGAACACAGAGTTAAATACATCAGTATATATATCAGCAAGTATACCTTCTTGTACCTCTACTTCTAATCTAAACGTGTCTTAGTCTAACATAGCCTGTAAAAGCAGTTCAGGAATATTGGGGGCTCAGAACATGCAAGGTAAAGGATTGTACAGGCAGTCAATCTGTTGGATTTCAGCAATTCAACCCTGCCCAACAGGGTGCCTGCCTGTTGGGCAGGGTTGAATTGCTGGTTTTCATTTATTTCCATAATATATGGAAGAGATGGCATGATTTGGCAGTATTTTGTAGGTGTATGTTTGTTTATGGGAAAAACAGATGTCATATAGTGCAGAGTCTGCTATATGTGTCGATTCAAAGCCCTCCAATCCCTATTCCAATCAGACCATCTGTTAGGGCAGAGTACACTGCCCCAGCAGTCTGAAAATGGTGCCCCATTACTCAGTGACATTCAGTAAGAAGGAAGTATCCGCTGGAACTTACATAAATAGAGGGTTGTGCACTGCTGTTGGACAGAAATTAATTGGTCACTGTTCACTTATCTAGTATTGTTCATCATGTAAAAATTATTTTTGTTTTTAAGACCTTAAAATGACCCTCCTGTAGTATCATGCATGTTCATCACGTCTGAAAAGCAGCCAGCAGAAATAATTAGATCTGGATGCAGGAAGCAGCTCACAGGGACAGGAACATTTCCCCGTAGGCAATCACAACTCATTTTAAAGTAATACATTCAAAGACAGCACAATATGGATTGTGGAACTGTTGACTCTAAAACTAAAATGAGAAATGTGTTGAGTTGGAGGTGCAAGTTTGGAATGGATATAAGAGCACATTATTAGTGTTGTTATTCCTTGAGAATGTCATAGTGAGTGTAGAGGAAACTTGCAAGGGAGGACAGCCAATGCTGAAGTAGCTCTTAAAGGTTAGGGTATATTCAGCATTGGGCATGGCTACCATTTTACAAAGGTTAAACACGCATTATGAACTAACATGATTTCCACAATGAAGGTACATTGATGGCAAAATGGCAAAAGTGTATTATTGGGATTCATGCAAAATAATAATAAACATTTTAACCCTTGTGTGGTAGTCACTTTTGGAGCTGTTATTAATATTATTAACTAATATTAAAGAAAACAAGGTTACTGAGACATTCATCGTTGTCATATTATATTCAGCAAACCATATTGACAACGACAAAGCAAAAACACATGGTGAAAAATAAAAACACAAAACGGCCATTTTCAACACGACAGAATTTCAGTGTGTGAAGTACAATTATACTTTTTGCGCTTGCTCCAAGTCATTCATTCCAGTGGAGTGTGAATCAAGGATAATTTGGATTTTTCAAAACTCAGCGTTGAAACCAGAGTGTCAGTACAGTAGTACAGGAAGTGGACGATGAGTCTCATCTTAAACAAATTATTTCAGCTTTATTTAGACAATAGAAATCAATTTTAACTTCTTTTCCATAAAGAAAAGTGAAATTATGGTTGACACTTATACCTAAATGTATCAGGGGGCTTTTTCACACATAGGCCTACTTACTAAAATACTGAACCATTTCACTAGTCATAAGAACCAAGCTACTAAGTGTGTCTGTTGGCCTTACTGGAGGAGAGCTTTACTCCTTGCCAATGCCCATGAAGATCCTTCTAGGTTCATGTTGTTTTGGCCGTTCCATTCAATTACATCAAACACAGAGCTCCACTACACTGTTCCGGGGACAGGGGTTGCCTCAAAAATAGCAGAGCAGAAGTGCATGCAGCATGTGACTTGGTTTTGATCCTTCCATGGTTCACATACTGAAATCACTTTCTCTGATACAGATTTAATAATAAAGTCTTTATTATATCATTATTGTTCTCAACCAGAAGCAACCAAATACACACAAAACAACAGGCACTGGTCTTTAGGGTTACGTAAATTTTGCACTTAGTCTAATGCAAGTTAGACAGTTTCACAAAAATCTAAAAAAATAAAGACTAATTTTAAGCCTAAATAGGAGCAAGTAATGAGAAGGGAAAGTGTAAAGAGTGCAGTAATTGGACAAAGTTTTAGTCTAGACCAAAGATGGACCGATCGATATGCCAACATTACCTTCCCTAGAGCTGCTAGCGTGGCTAAAACAAACAAACAAACAAAAAAAGTAGTTAAAAAGCACAGCAGTTTGCCCAAGGACACTATCCTGATAAACGATGATGCAATCCCGGCTTACGAGTTAGTAGAAGTACTGAGCCCTGCCACAGTAAGAAGACACAACGTCTCAGCTCTGCTACAGGTCTGCACTGCACTGAGATTTTATACAACTGGAAGTTTTATGTATTCTTCACTGAATTTTCCCTGCAAAATGTACTTGTAACTGTTGAAGTTTTCCAGAGGGCAGACATTTTGTGGAATGAACAGATACGAGTAGTTTGCCCCATTAGCCATGTTTAGCTGGATCTAAGCCAGAGTCAAAGGGTGTTTTCACACCTAACCTGTTTAGTTTAAACGAACCCTGGAGCCCGGTTTGCGGTTCATTTGGGCAGGTGTGAACACCGTAATCGCACTCGGGTGCTGCAGAGCATGCAAACTGTTTCAAGTAGTAGCAGCTAGCCGGAGAACGAACCAGCAATGTTTCTATCACAGAAATATGCACTAGTCCAGAACACAGGACCTTCTTCCTGTGTTTACTTTCTTCTTCTTCTTTGGTTTTAGTGGCGGTAAACATTAATGGTGCATGCTCCCACCTACTGTTACTGTGTGTAACATCCCCAAGCACATCTGACCAATAAGCAGAGTGAACGTTCTCACGTGGTTTGTAATGATGCATTTTAGTTCGCTTGGATTTTCCTCTGTGTGAAAAGAAACCAAACCAAGGGGAAACTGATTCGGACCAGAGCAAACCAACTATAAAACGTCCTAAGTCAATCTTTGTGAAACCGGCCCCTGATGTGTGGCTTGAACTTCCTGGGTCAATTTGATATGGAACACCACGTCAAGGAAATAAATAATATGTGTACTAAGAAAAAATATGGGCATGGAGTTTCATGATAAAGAACCAATTTATTGCATTGTTGACAAAATGTCCACATTGAGCTTGATTACATTCTTGACCTTGGAAACAGCAGTTGAATGAAGGTGAAATTAAATGAAAGTTTTTGATTAAAAAACAATATTATTGTGTAGTTAAAATCTCAAGTCAAGTTTTTTCCTGGATCTTATGTTGTCTGACAACTGAGAAAGTTCTATCAGCTGATGAAGACTGTGATACTGTCAAAAGCTCCAGAACAAGCGAATAAGTGGACGTTGAGTGTCAAGTACTGATATAACTAGCAGAAGTATCCTGCTTACCTGCTTAATCAGAAGTCAGTGTGTCAACTGAAATATAGATTATTTGTCATCTGAATTATGTACGCTTTATCATCTTGGACTGAACTTGAATTCTGGTCATTTCTGTAGTATTGTTCTCCTTGATGTTTCCACAGCTTTACTGTGAGCATAACTGTGACTAATTGAGCATTGGATTACAGTCAGCCAACCTGTCACCTTCATCCAGCCAAGCTAACGCCCCAGACCAGTCTCTCAACTGAGACGGAATTGATGTCAACCTCCCATCCAATTCCTGTGGCAGACAGTGTGCTGGTATTGAAGACAATGGACCACACCAGCGTCTAACCGGACCAAGGTCACATTTACAGACAGAGGTAGACAGAAGGAGGCTTCTCATTTCTAGCCAGTGACTGTCCATTGATCCAGCAGATCTTCAGCCTCATGGACGGACGGACACAGTGGGCAGCGCGGCGGGGACAGACCTGACTTGGCTTGGCTCTTCCTCCCCCACGCTGCGGTGGAAAAACCTGGGCAGAGGCCCACAGTGTGCGCTCAGCCTCCTGCAGGCCTCCGGCCCGGACTCCCACTTTTCTCCCAGAAAATGGACGGATTCACCAGATTCACGACAGAGGATGTCGGTGAAAGACCCAAACAAATTCTCCACCATTGAGCAACCTATTAAAGCAAAATCGTTGATCTGCACAGAATGCGACCAACTGACAGAGGATAACACAGCTTGAAAAGAAGATTACAAGGCTGCATGAAATACGTGAGAGTGAGCAATTCATTGACTCTGTAGCAGCTATTATACTGGATGAAGAGCCACCAAATGACAATGAACAGACAGAGGTCTTTCTAAAGGAGTTTACATCAAATGTACAGCCTCAAGTCACAGACTTGGCCAATTCGCTCCCCTGGATGTGCCCCAATGCCACTGGATTAGTTACAGAGGCTCCCAACGTCACTGGACTATCAGCTAAGGCTACCAAGCCAGTCTTTCCAAATGACACCTCTTACTGGCACAGAACAGGTGCTAGAACGAAAGCATCAACTCCAACCAGGAATTGGTCTGAAGTCGTCCACCACAGAGGCAAAACACGCATGAAATCAAATGAGAAAGGACCAACGCTCACTCCACTGCAAAACAGGTACGACCCACTGATTCTGAACCAAATGTGTGATGATAATATTACCTATGCTAAACCCAGGGAAGCTAATCCCACCGCTAGCATTAAAAATAACCAAAACCCAAGAAACAGCCCCAAAACCACTGCTAAGCCAGACACTATTCTGATTGGGGATTCTATAACCAACCATGTAAAAACGGAAAAGACTGAAAATGTAACTGTGACTGACACATCTGTCAAGGAGCTGGCAGAACTACTACCAGTTATCCTCTCAACACTTAGTAACGTGAGGATTATTATTCACACTGGGTCTTTTGATATTCTGCAAAAGAAAACTTGCTCTAAGACCCTAAAAAAGGACTTTTCTTTGCTACTTGGGAAACTGAGTGTCTCCCAGCTGCAACAGATATTTATCTCAGGCCCCATCCCAACTCTGGGGAAAGGAATTGAATCTTTCAGCAGACTCCTAGGCCTGAATACATGGCTAGCATCAGAGTGCCTCTCATATGGAATAAAGTTTATCGACAATTTTTATATCTTTTGGAACTGTAAAAACCGGTTCAAACCAGACGGAGTTCATCCAAACATCACTGGGTCTAGATTACTTGGGGCTAACCTACGTCATGCTCTTGGGATACTATACCCAAACAAGAGAAACGTGAAGGACGGCGCATTCAAGCAGACAGCCTGTATCTCCCCCCCGCCATCTGACCCTCTGCTCTGCATCACTCAAGGTCTTCGGAGGATGTCTCTGGCACAGTCAGGAGTCCAACAACCCCCCTTTTCTCCTCCACCATGCCCCCCCTCCCCTCATCCACCACAATCACCCGTTAGAGAATTAGTCAAAGCTGCTACACTGAAGCTCAGGCAAATTGTTGACCTACTAAGCAATAACAACAAAGAACATCATTCAGATATCTACAAGAGATGAGACACACACCATGCTGCTTCCTTAAACATACCAGTGATTTTAAATGGCCGGGCGGCATGGTCAAACACATTATAGCAATTACAAACCATTAGGTGTCTGCCTAGGTAATCTTACATTTGTCAATGTTCAGCCACAACCAGTCTCCTTAACCGTCACATCATCCTTACAGCTGAAATTAGCTCTTTTAAATGTCAGATCACTGGCTAGCAAATCCTTTCTGATTAATGATCTGATAAGAGAAAATAACTTGCATTGCATGTTCTTAGTTGAGACCTGGCTAAACAGCACTACTGGTGTATACTGATAGAGACTTGCCCTCCAAACTATAATTTTTTTCAGTCAGTCAGACAAAACAAGAGGGGAATTGCAGCCATTTTCTCTTCACAGCTTGTGTGTAATGACATTGACCTGGGTGAATTTACAATGTTTGAATATCTTGCTACTGGGATCAAGGCAGAATTATTAATGCTCATCATTACAATTTATCGGCCACCAAGATATTCATCAACTTTTATACAGGATTTCTCTGAGCTGATCTCACTTGGTATCACTAGATATGATAGATTAATCCTGAATGGAGATCTGAATATTCATATCAATAAGAAGAGTGACTCCAAAGCTATAGAGCTTGTGAATTTACTGGACAACTTTGAACTTACCCACATGTAAAGGAAGCCACACATCAGCATGGTAACATTTTAGATTTAGTAATAACAACAGGGTTAAACATTGATAGCGTTTGAGTATATGAATTACCTATTTCTGATCATCACTGTGTGTTTTTTGATGCCAACCTAATCTTAACAAAGAAGAAAAGGGAAATATTGGTACAAAAGAGGTTCATAGATAGCAAGGTTAAAGCAAAGTTCTCTAAAATTATGAGACCATCTGACCCATACAGTTATGACTGCTCGCTAAACGACATGACAACCGCCAACACCTTGTCATCTGCTTTAAAAACTGTCGGAGAGATTCTCAGCGAAGGGAAGAACAACTAGTGAGAAAGTTGTAACCATGGGAAAATTTACTGTTATTACATCAACTGAGCTTTGCAAGTCTGTCACTGAGTGTAACATCTCTACCTCATGTATTGACCCTGTATCTACTGCATTTTTGAAGTGGGTGTTTAACAGTGTTTCAAGTCAGGTCCTGAAAATTATGAATATATCTCTTCAAACGGGCATCTTCCCAGATGCCTTTAAAACAGCTGTTGTAAAACCTCTGCTAAAGAAACCCAACCTAGACTGTAATGCACTTACCAGTTATAGGCCAATAATAAGGTACTTGAAAAGATAGTTTCAGTGCAAATAAACTCCTTTCTTAAAGATAACAATACCTTGGAGGAATTTCAATCAGGTTTTAGAACATCACACAGCACTGAAGCTGCACTTACCAAAATAATTTGATGCAATTGACCATGATATCTTAATCAATCGTCTTGAAACTTTGGTTGGTCTTTCTGACAATGTGCTAAATTGGTTCAAAACATACATCAAAGGGAGGAAGTTTTACATAAGTATCAAAGATCATGTGTCTGAGAAGCATAACATCTCTTTCGGGGATGCACAGGGGAGCTGCCTCGCTCCATTATTATTCTCACTATACATGCTGCCACTTGGTGACATCATTAGCGAGCACAATGTATGTTTTCATAGTTATGCGGATGACACGCAACTGTACATTGCTGCTGAACCAAATGATGCCTCAGCTATAAACTCTATTACTAGCTGTCTCTTGGCAATAAATAAATGGATGAGTAATAACTTCCTCAATCTAAATGAGGATAAACTGAAATCTTACTAGTCGGTTCAAAAACAAAAAGAGAAATACTGATTAATACTATGGGGAAATTAACTCCCTGGATTAAAACTGAAGTGTCAAGTCTTGGTGTTGTCCTAGACTCAGATCTAAGCTTCAAATCCCACATTAACAAAGTGACGAAAACATCTTTTTTTCACCTTAGAAACATAGCAAAAGCATGACCATTTATAAATCAAAATGATGCTGAAAAATTGATCCATGCCTTTTATTTCAAGTCGACATGATTACTGCAATGCACTTTACTGGCCTCCCGAAAATAAACATTGAGAGACTTCAGCTCTTTCAAAACTCTTCAGCTCGGCTTTTAACCAGAACAAAGCGGAGAGAGCACATTAGTCCCGTTTTAGCAGCTTCCTGTATCAGTTTTAGCAGCTTCCTGTATCATTTAGAATGGATTTCAAGGTCCTCCTATTAATATACAAAGGCCTTAATACTAGATACTTGGCTTTAAGAGCACTGAGATCACCTGCTGCTGGATTATTAGAGGTTTCCAGCAACAGTCGAAAGAAAATTGGAGATGCAGCTTTTGTGAACTACGCCCCAAAGCTATGGAACACATTTCCTACAGATATTAGGGAAGCAATGTCATGGTTCGTCCCTGGGTGCTTTTATTTTGAAGTTCTGTCTCGTGTTCCCGCCTCTCGTCTCAGCCCTCAGTGTTTTCACCTGTGTTTGTGCTCACCTGTGTCTCATCCCCTCGTCAGTGCCTTCCCTATTTATACCTGTCCTTTTCAGTTGGTCCTCGTCGGTTCATTGTTTAATGTTGTTTGTGGCAGGTAGTTCCATGTTGTATGTTCTGCCTGCCTCCCTATCCCCTAAATAAACCGTTGTTGCCTCTCTACCCGCTGTCTGCATTTGGGTCCTTCCCTCACCATGCTCCCCCAGCGTAACAAGCAAACTCACTGAATATTTTTAAAAGAAAGCTAAAAACATATCTCTTCACCTTAGCGTTCAACTGACTGGTTCTTCATCTATTTTGATGTCCCTGTTTTATGTGGTTTTATCGGGCTTGATTGTTAGGTATATTCTTTAAACTTTAAATTTTTTTTTTACTATAAAATCATTTTAATGTGCGATTTATCGGGTTTGATCCCTGTTTTATGTTGTAGTTTTGCACCTCAAGAGAGCGGCACCACATGCTGCGCCTCGAAGTGTTTATTTTCTTATTCCTATTGATAATTGAGTTTTATTTCATGTTAATTCTACTGTAAAGCACTTTGAGCTGCATTTCATGTATGAAAGGTGCTATACAAATAAAGTTTTTTATTATTATTAATAATTTGGCAAAATGTGTCACTGCCTACATATTCTACTCTATATTCTATTTAAATGAAGAAGAAAGTAATTACAGAAATGAAAGTTTTCCATCAAAAGCCTGAAGTGCAGTAACTGTGATTAAGTGCTGGAGACACACTGTTGTTATTTATCGCCTGTTGCTTTAACCTGAGTACAGAACATCCACCTAAATCCAACACGCTTAGTTTGAGAAAGCTGAGGGGTCAGGTCAGTCATCAGAAAAACAAATCGACAATTTTACAAGGTTTGACCCATCTTTGTGGGAGAGAAAGGTCAGTTAGGCTGGCCATAGCTTTTGTCCTCTCCTCTCTGCTTCATCTTTGATGGTGAGGAGGTAAAAGAGCGGCTTTTAAGCTACCATCAGGGGACTGTGACAAGCTGACCCACCATGGATTTTTCTGAGGTAACCTATTGGGATTTCAGATGTGCTGCAGTGAGTAAAGCCCCCCCGCGAGAAGAAAAGACGGCCAGTGACACACACACACACACACACAAGGCTTTTATGACGATGAACAGCGTAGTGTCTAGACACACATTGTTAAAATGATCAGGATTGCTGTGGTTGCACACCAGGTGGCCCACGTGAAGGGAAGGAGGTAAGAGCAAACACAAGCCAGCATATCCAAGTCAGGAGGGGAAGGAAATAATATATAGCATTTTATTTAACAGGACATGTTTCACCTCATAAATGGTATGAAAGGGGCTGGCAGTTCCAGGTTGAAATGAGTTTTCAGAGGTCTCTCTGTAATGAAATGTATACAATGCTGTTATACACTGTGAGCAATTTTATTTCTTTGGGGAGAGGAAGACATGTCTTTTTATTGTTTGTTACATTGATTCAGGTGTGTCTGCATACTTAATCAGACAGCTCAGCGCACTCGCAGCATTTTACAGAAACTTGACTTTTGGACCATAATTATCTCATTTGCATTGATTTACAGCCTATAAAAGTAGGCTGATTGAATCCATTGCGATTTGCTTCACTCTGCTCATCTTGCGCAGGATGTGCACCAAACCTTCACCTAATCAGAATTCAAATTAGCTTCTTCAACAAAATGCTATCAAAATTTTGGAAGTATAAGAAGGATATTATTTGCTGGGGGATTTGTCTAGGACAATCAAAAAGCAATTTACTGTGTATTTGCTGACCATATTTATGTTTTTTTATTTTATTTGCTTGAATAGCAAAAAATGCTCCCATCCTAAATGTGTCTATCTATAATTGGAATACTTAAGGATGGATAGGAAGTGGCATATTCCTATCTTTGTGGAAAATTAAGCTGTAATTCACAGTTTTTCATTCAAGTAACTGTGTTACAATTAAGTTTTTGAATACCTTTATTTGCACATCATAATCTACAGCATTGTATTGTTGTATTGTGTATGTGCCACTTTAATCCCTGTAGCAGGGACTGAGGCCCTGAGCAGCTGGGGGGGTAAATGCTTTCATAGAAAAAAAAAACAATTTCCCATCAAAAAATGCTATATTAAGCACGTGTTTAAGATGACATCGGTAATGGTAGCTAACTTCTACTGTAGCCTCTAACTCTACGGAATATTGTTGGGATGATTTATTTAAAATGTATGGGAGTGAGTCACTCCTGTGTATCCAGCATTACCTTTTGTTGCACAGGTTTGGAGTTGCCCAGATACATTTTTTACTGTGGTTACAAAGAGAGAATGACAAGAGATGAAATCATCAGCAGTCCTCATTTTCTCCTTCCCACATGTGTGCAAAGAAACTCCTAGATTAAAGTAGAATCACCAGTTGGTTCACAGTCTAACACGTACTGAACAGTAAAAACTGGTGATCAGTGATTTCTTTCTCTTTGATGGTCAGGCAGTTTTGGATGATCAACTAAAACAATGTGGAAACAGCAGTGGGATGGAATAAGGACAGGAAGGCACTTTAAGGTTTAAAGGGTCTTTAAGGTCTCTATATCCACATATGCGGTAGTTGCAGGTAGTCAAGTGCCTACTTGTGGGACGTATTTCCGGTAATGCCACAGTGCACAAGTGCCTGTTAAGAAGCATGTGGAGGTTTATAAGATCACACTGGGACACGCTTGGTTAATGAGGCCATCCTGTTAGTCACACAAATACAAATACATGGCTCATTGGAACTCAGATCTTGTTCAGATGCATCACAGCCAACAACTGGACTGATTGTGCAAACCACAGGGCCGGACTGGCCTTCGGGAGCACCAGGAGAATTCTCAGTGGCCTGGCCAGCTGATTGGCTCAGAGTGTCAGGCCACTGTTAATAATGCAAAATAAAATGTGTAAATCATTTCCAACGTGGAACACACTTCCTGAAGGTGAGACAAGACACAGACAAGTGTGAGAGTTGGGACGCTGACCCTGAGACAGGCAATAAATACAGGCAGGAGCAGGAGATATCTTTTAAAATTAGACACACTGTGCTAAATAGCACACTATGTTTTATTGAAGAAGTACAATAGTGGAAAACGTGAAGGCGTAAATTTGAAGCTTGTCAGAGAATAAAGTCAGATTTAATATTCTGTCATCGATCTAGCAAAGAAGTGTAAGCATGGAACTTCCTCTCTGAGCATTCTCAGTGATGTGTGAGCAAAACTAACCTGACGCGCCAGATGGTTTGTTACACAGAACCATCTGAGAAGTCGTCCTTGGAAACTGTTTGGAAAAGGGCAGGCACTTTCAAAAACTATTTGGCAGCTGATTGGATGAACCATCTATCACATCTATCACGGGCTAACTTCAACCAATCAGATCAACAAACCATATGACGAAGCCGAAGCCGGTCGAGAGACGACCAAAAACATCTTGTCCATGGAGAAAAGCCTTCAGTGCCAGTGAAGAAATACTCCCCAGTTCTGATAGAACTGATGCTATAGCAGCATCTACGCTAACCTCTTTAGGAGCCGCCATTGTTGTTTTTGACCAAACAGTCGCAGTCGTCACACCTAAACCACACCAGTGAAGCTGTCAGTAGTCCCTCATAGCTGGTTGGTTCGAACCACTGTGGTTTGGCCACAAGCACATAACTTGAAGCCTGGAAGATGGATTCTCGCGTGATCTCGCAAATCCAGGTAAGAGCAACACAGAGCTCCCTTGAAATAGGCTGTGTCTACATACTTGTTAGCAAGATCAATTCATTGTGTCTTCAGGGGAATTGTTAATAATAAAAGGAGAAAGTGACCCCAGCCTCACTCTTTCAAGGTGGCCTGTATAAAGCAACAGCTGATTCACTGTGTTACATTGCATGAAGACATTTCAGTGTGCCCTTCTTCTCTTATTATAAACCCAGCATACTAACTCTGCAGCGGATGGATTACATCCATTGTTAATATTCAGTGCCAAAACAGGAGGTTATGAGATGTTTCTGTAGCAAACTGATAAGTAAAGGGTAGCACACCAGCAGCATATATGACTGGAGTCAAAACACCCGCACCCATTGGTTTCTTTGTTAGCCCAAATTCTGTCAGTGTCTTGACAAGTATCAGTGCAGGTTGATGCAGTCTTCCAGCAACTTCATCTCATCCGCTGATCAAATTGGCAAATCCCAGCTACTGTGCCTTTACTACTTGTTCTGTCTGTATGACACCTTTTTGGGCAGTTTATGCCTTTTTTAGAGAGCTGACAGTAGAGAGATGGCAGGAAATGAGTGGAGAGAGAGAGGGAGATGAGGGATGACATGCAACAAAGGTCCATGGTTCAAACTTGGTGCCTTAAACCCCCAGACCACCAGAGCACCCCTAGTTGCCTCATATTTACCATACCTTAAACCTTTTAATAATAACAATGTATCAAATGACAATGTGAAAACAATGTAACAATGTGATGATTTTCCTAGTCTACTAGTAGTTGCAAGCCATTAGTCGACTAGTCGTCACACATTTATGATATTAATTTAATTATTTTAATATATATTACAAGCACCAAGCGAGCCACCTGTTAACGGCGATGCTAACGGCAAAGCGGTAATGATTCTGAATGTGTCAGAACAACCAGCAAGGAGACTGAATATTTAGCATGTAGCATGATAAATTAAACCTTCACTGATACTTAGCCTATGGCTAGGTCTAACAGATGATATACATTTACAATCAGACCAAAGAAAACTTGCTTGACTAAGGCTCTTCTCATCGACTAACGTTTTGGTCGACTATTAGGGGGCAACCCTACAACTTTACTGGATCACTCTCGCTGCTCTCAAAGCATTGTTTTCAGTTGCAGCAGGCAGCTGTTTCAGTGAAAAACCTCTAAAAACCTATGTTGTGAAGTTAAAAAAATTACACATGGAAGAAAGGTCATAGGATCACCAAAATCATTACAAATAATTCTATGGGGACATGAATGACCATAGCAAATTTCATGTCAGTCTGGCCAGTAGCTTGTGTGATATCTTACTCTGGACCAAAGTGTCGAGTGCACTAACAAACCAGTAGATCATCGTCATCCTCAGGCCCTTAGGCCCAGTGTAAGCATTCAAGTTGCTGTTTTCATCAGTCCTTTACTATACACCCTCTTGTTACCTTATGTTGGGTTTCTCAAGTTGATATTTGATAGTGGTGATCCTAATTGATTTTGAATTATCCCCAGTCATCCCTCGCTCCCTCCTATCTACCATCTCACCTTCAGTCATTCACCTCGTGTCAGGCCCTCAGCTGAAGAACAACCTGTCTTCTAGTTGCCTCATATTTTCAATTCCCCTTAATGAAAATGACTATTCTAGACAATGGGAGGAAATTACATTTAAACAATGAATGACCGGCTCTTTAGCCCCACCCTCCCTCCCCTGACTGCCACCCCTACCCACCTCCCACCACTGCCTACCTTCGACAAAGCCTCTAATGTAACATCTGTAAAGATGGATTTAGCTTCAGTGATAATTTTCCTAATTAAACCACACAATGTTTAATAAAGAGCCATTTTCTATTCCTCCCCTCCCCCTCCCCTCTCTCTCATTCTTGATAAGGTAGGAGTTGAGAGGACTGTAGCCCAGAAAAGACTCATCTGTTGAAATAAGGAAATATCTTTGTAATGAATGTTGACCTTATGTCTTCACAGCTGAGTCCTGGTACAGAGGGCTGCCATATCATCTTCTATCCTCTGATCTCTCTATCACCACTGCTGGGTGAAAACCTTTTATCTCAGAAATTGGGCACATCAGGGACTGCTTGAACTTTGAAGAAAAACAGGTTAACAACCAGGCCAATTTGAGTTTTGTCCAGTTGGAATTAAAAAAATACCATAAACAATATTAGATTTTCAGAAATTGGACTAAAAAATGGATTAAAAATGTTTTGTTTGGTGTTTGTATTTGTGTGACTTCACAGCATAGGTCAGTATACTACAAGCTTCCAGAAAGCAAATAACCACCTCAGTTACTGCACACTGGTTTCCTGAGGCCATCTGACTTTGACTTTGTCAATGAGTCAGTGGAGCTATCGATGGTAATTGCATGATGTTGCTGAGAGATATTGATCTTGGTTAGAGTCTTAAACATGAGAGCAGAGAGCATGGTTGTCACCACTGTCCGTCATCATAGGGTTATGGGAAAATAATTAAGGCTTTTAGCAAGATTTTAAGTTTTTTCAGCTTCAGTTACGATCTTAGCAGCAGTGTCGCTAAAAACGTAAAAATTGGTGGTAAGGTTATTAGATAAAATCAATCAGGTTTTATTTCCCTGGGAGCATGAATGCGCTCAGAAAGGTTCATGGCTATCGGATCATTATATTATGAGGTTTCTCCTAGTCCTAATGTGTTTGGTGAGCCCCTGACATTTTGCACCCTCTGAGGCAACACATATTATCAACTTACAAATGTTGCGAGCTAGCACTGAGATCCATGGTACGGAACACACCGAGAGTGGAGATCAAAAAGAGTTTATTTGAGAGTCCGGAGGGAATTAGGGGAGAGGGCAAAGGAGCTTGTGGGATGAAGGAGGGCGTGGAGCAGCGGAAGGTCTCGAAGGGCTGAAGTCTCTGGCTCTGGAGGTGAAGATGATCTGAAAGACGAGAAAGATGGACAAGATTAGGTAAGGCAAGCAGGGATTTAAACTAATTCTGACGAACAAAGTCTGGGGCCGTAGTGCTGTCTACCCGTGGGTGAGAAGCAATGATCTGGCGCTGAGTGGTGAGCAGCCGGGGTAGAAATACAGCCAGGTGATGATTGGATTGATACCAGGTGAGGAGACTAGAGCTCACGGCAGGTGGTGGATGATGGGACCACACCCTCCAAGGACAGACAATACAAACAGGTAAGACAGACACACAGAGGGAAAGCAAAACCGGTTACACATAAGGAAGCCGAAAACAGGATCAGGACACGGCGGGCCGTGTCAACAAATTTGTTATGGTGAATGCGTAAGCATGTCTTTTACTGATCCAGCAGACACAGAACAACATTACACTCAGTTGGAGTCCTGTTTCTGTCCACCTGACGAATTAAAGCTTTAATTCTTTCTATACAGAGTTGTGGGACATGCTCATTCAACATGTTAAAAAATGAGTAGTCAACATGAAAGCAACTGAGATTGAGATATCCTGACTTTTAGTCACATCATTATGTGTTTTTCCTCAGACTGTAGAAAGCTCCTCCAGAACCACAGAAAACATATAATTGTTGTAACATGATGAGTAGTTTTCCTAACTGTCCTTTTATAAATAAAACCATTGTCAAATATTTCATTTTAGCTCTGTTTTGGTCTACATCAACTTCTGAGAAAAATATCTGTTTCTTTTTCTGCTAAATGCTCCACTATGTTAATAAGCCAGTCATTAACTGTGTCAGTCTGCTATTTGGGGCAGGACATGTAGTGTACAGTGGGTTTTTAGAGCTTTTTCATTGAAAACAGCTGCCTTCTGCTGCTGGAAACAAAACTCAAGAGAGCAGAGATTTTGGGCAGAAAAACTTTAACAATTATTTAAAATAGGCTAAAAGGCTGAGAAACTGCAGAACTGGGTGGTAATTCTCTGTGAATTAGTCAGTACAAGTGACCCATTGCAAATTACACATCCATTCTTAATATAAAAATGTGATTAATGCATCTTTAATTATTAATTCAACAAAATGTCAGTGAACAGTTTTGGACTACTAAAAACATTACCCTACTGAATAAGTACGTCCTACATGATGCATTTTTTTAAAAGCAGCATAGAAGATGGGTGGTAGCATATCGATCATCAACTGCAAATTGCACCTACCTGGACATTAAACTAACTCACCACTGAAATTTGGTGAGCATCTGTACCTAGAACTCTCGATCTTCTCGATCTCAGTGCGACTCTGTGTTGGTACATTAAACCAGCACACTTTAGGAGGTATTCATGTAACAGAAGTGACGATCGCATCTCCCACACATACATCCTCTTGTGCAGAGAGAAGTAGCTGCTCCAGCAGCACATGGAGATATGAAGTTAATTAAACTGCCAATCCCCGTGAGGGCCATGACAGCCAGAGAAGACCTGTGCCTGTATCAGAACAGAGGAGTGGTGGGGTGGGAGTAGGGGTGAAGCAATCTGCAGTGTGTCATTAATTCTATTCAGAAACCAATAATAATATACGATTTTGTACATTGCATGTTATTCAGGTTTCTGCAGTGTGAATCATAGGTTGTGTATTTATGTAACAGCTTCAGTTAAATTGGCTTCAGAGGTGATAAAAAAGCCTTTTACAGTGTTTGTGAATAAGATGGAAAGGTGGAATAGTCATCCATCAGCCTGGCAGTGCAGGAACTGTGAGAAGAAGAGGAAGCTTTAGTTCTATTAACCTGACTTTTCATTACCCTTTTCATTAACACCTAATAGTCGTCCTTTTTATCAGCTGTGAACAGCTGCATCATTCAGACTGATAAGACATAGTGCTTTCCTCTTTGACCCTTGACCCCATAGGAGCTGAGGGAGTCAGCCAGGGGGAGGTGGAAAAATCAATGCTGATAAAAGAAAATGATGAGTGAAAGCTAGCAAGCAAATAACACCAGTCTATCAAAATGCCATATAAACAATGAAACTGTGACTGCTTCCACTGCACATATTGACAAATGCAGTCGGCCATGTGTGGACAAAAACGTGATAGAGCAGCCTTGGTATTAGCTGGGGAAATGTTCTCTGTTGCCTCGTTCAGTAACAGTGTTTTTCCAAAGGCTCCCTCTCAGCGGAGCACACTGAACGAGACGAGGAGGAAAATATGTGAGAGCACCAGGCAACAGGGAATATTCATTTTCCCACCCAAATGTGATCTCCTTTTGTTCAAATGAAATCAGTGTGATCGCTCTATTTCTCAACATAAATGAATGGTTTCATGCTGTGTTGGAGCACGGAGGATTCAACAGCAGCTTCAGTCTGTCACTACTCTGTGTGTTTTTATCTCTAACGTGATAAAAACATGACTCTGCTCTGGGTTTCTCTGCCTTTTATCAAGAAAAGAGACTTGGACAAAGTTCCCCCGGGGGCTATGACTGTACAGACTGAAGATAGGAAACTACTCATCATCATCCTGTGTTTGGAGAACACAAACTTAATCAAACAGGACTAATATTAACTGGAGGCCTCCTGTGATTTTTAGTAATTGCAGAGGTCATCTTTTTTTTTTAAGTCCTATATGTATGTGCCATGTCCATAATCTGTAAAGTAAAAAATTCCACCACAAATTTCCTACCAAATATCAATAGATTCATATACAGCATACATATACATTTTTAGAACCAAATATGTTTTGTAGGAAACATAATACCTTCCTAATTCCATTTTTAGGGATGGCAATGCTGGTCGAGCCTTCTGACCTCCTCCCTATGACTTATATAGAGTGTCACAAAATAAAAAATAAAAAACTATTCCAGTGAACATAATCCAGGGGTAATTACCCCCAAAATGTCATTGGCAAAGCAAAATAGTACTATATGAACACATTTGTTTTAAACAGGGTTCCATGAATCCAAACAAAATTAATCCAGTATGATCCCTAAATAAGGATCCCTAAATTCATGGCTGGATTAAGAACTCTATAGGCTGCACTGGTGTAAAATCTATGTAAAATATCATACATTTTTGCAATTTACCTGTCACGGGGAGTACTACTCAGCATGTTAAAACAGTTTTAAAATGCTTCTTACTTTCTAAAGTCTGACAATGGCTACAAAGTTACTAATTTTCAGACTGGTTGCATTATGGGAAATGTAGGATCCAAATGACACATAACAGGAACTAAAAGTTATTTTGTCCTATGTTCCTTTGACATTGGCCATTCAAGAGCCATTTCAAGAGCAATTAGACGTTCCTGAAGTAACCCTTTCCAACCAATCACAATAATAAATAAATAAAATATACCCGAAGGTGGGTGTTCTGTGCTGCTAAGATGCCATTTGTAATATCCCTTTCCCAGTTCAAATTTATTTTCTTTTTGCACATCTAAGGGGCTCACTGGTGTGCTGGGCCCCTATCACACAAGTTCTTTAGTTCATAGTGCAGTTTAAACAGAGTTTAGTGATTAATATTTTTCTTCAATACAACATTTTCCAACACTGCCAATCCTGTCTTTATTTAAATACTCAGAGGTGAGAAAATTCACATTAGGTTTAATTTATACAGCTATAAAGAAGCACCAAGAAATATAATATTGATTTTCATCTGTGAAAGCCTGTACTGGAGTTGAGTTTATTGAAATGTTTAAACTGTTGGCCCTGGCCTGTTAGTGTTTTCTAAAAGCCTTTCTCATATGGAACATAACCTGGAGCACATTTCCATGACCATACACTGTTACTGCTAATATTTATTTTTAAAACTCCACATTAAAGTGTGCGTTTCCTGAATTAAACTTATGAATAAAGAATACATGCTCTTGGTAAAGTGTATCCACAACACATCTCAGTCCCTGTAGCATTATGCTAATCATCTCCCACTGCTGTAACCTTCTCCCCTCCATCCCCCACCATGTCCCTCCTTTGTCTCTCTCTGTCCGTCTCACAGCTGCTCCCTCCTCAACTTCCTGCATATTCAAAGCCTCTTGCCACTCCCTTCCTAAAACATAATAGGATTTAGGGGGACAGGGGATTTGTACAAAGGTAAGCAATGTGTTTGAGGGTGATGTACATACAGCCGCTGAGGTCAGAGGGAGACTACATGATGTACCAGTCCCTGTGGTAGCAAACCCAAAGACACGCAGGTTAGGTTAATTGACGATTCTAAATCACCTGTCTCTATGTGTCAGCCCTGTGATTGACTCGCGACCAGTCCAGGGTG
Organism: Maccullochella peelii; assembly: GCA_002120245.1. Classification (NCBI taxonomy): domain Eukaryota; kingdom Metazoa; phylum Chordata; class Actinopteri; order Centrarchiformes; family Percichthyidae; genus Maccullochella; species Maccullochella peelii. The sequence continues at coordinate 66,042 of LKNJ01003346.1, forward strand.
TACCCCTCCTCTCGCCCAGTGTCAGCTGGGATAGGCTCCAGACCCCCATGACCCTCTGAGGATAAGCGGTATAGAGAATGGATGGCTAACGTTGTCCACACACCAAATCAACATGGATACTGGGTGATTCATTGTGTTGCATACAGTATTGTGTTGTAAAGGCTTATTCTGGTGATATTCTATATTATTTTATATTTTTCTTTAACAAATATGAACTCCGGACAGTGTCCTGAGAATCAGGGTGGGACATTGTCCGGAGTTGCCCTGTCACACATGTAGCCGTGACAGACTCACCTACTGGAAATACTCCGTTTGATTTCGGCAA
>LKNJ01003347.1:0-45908 GCA_002120245.1 Maccullochella peelii
CCCTCCCTCCCCCACCGTACCAATGACACAGTCGATACCATCCTCAGCGCCCTCTCTCTTTCTCTTTCTATACATCACTTTCTCAGCTACTGCATTTTCTGTTTACCTCCCCCCTTACTCTATTTCCTCTTCCTCCCTTTCTCTATCCTCTAATCATCCTCAAACAATTAAAGCTGCTTTCTGTTTCTATTTCAGCTCACCCATCTAATCTTTCTCATTCAGTTTCTCTCTATGTTCATCTGTCAAAATCACCCCATTCATCCCTTTACATCTTTTTTTTTTGTACTTTTGCAATATTGGGGTAAAATGTAGTGCATATAAACACAGCTCTAATTAAATTAATTAACGGTACATTTAGGGTAAACTTGGAAGTTGCATGTAGGCTAATCTCTACGTTTCTCCATCCTTCCCCTCTCTGTCTCTAGGAAAGCTTCATTGTGTGTGTGCATGTGGGACCAGTGGTCTATTCAGAACAATAAAACTTAACAGTCAGGCGGACAGGCATCCATCCTGCCTGCCAGCCTGCTTGGCACACACCATTTATTCCATGATCACTTATTTAGTAGCCTGTCTGCCTGAAAAGAGATACAGACAGAGATAGAGAGAGAGAGAAAGAGATGTTGAGCCTGCTTCGGCTATAAATACTGATGCATTTAACACCAGTAAGCCTCCTTTTCTTTCATGTTTCATGAGAGTAGAGTCTGTTTAGAGCTAAAATTGGCAACTTTTTATGAAATCATTAAAATCACAATAGATAGATAGGTGTCATTTCTAGGTGTGGTTATGAGAGGTGAGACCAGCAGCCACAGAGCACAGTGGAGCTAAGCCAAAAGACACAAATTAACAGTGAAACTTAACATAAAGCACGGTCAATTTTATCAGATTTGAAATAGCAGATTGGCTGGTGACCCTTTGAAATGAAGCAACGTCATCCCATCATCACTGGTTGCATATATCTTTAGATTATGCCAAGATCAACCAAATGATTCATTTGTTTCTGTTTTATTTGACAGAAGAAGTATAATTATTCAGTAATTCACAGAATGTTTAAAGAAATAAAAATTAAATTAATTTTGTGTTTTCCTCTCCTTAGCCGTCATGTGACCTGTACTTTTGAGGTACTTTATGCTACTTTATACTTCTACTCCACCACATTTCAGAGGGAAGTATTGTATTTTTTACTCTACTATTTATTTGACATCTATAGTTACGAGATCCTTCAGATTAAGATCAAGATTAAACCTGATTAAGTCTGTTTGGATGCAGATGTCTGTGAGTTGTTAGCAGTTCAACCAAAAGTTCCCAACTCTAAACTTCTCACATGGTTTCATTTAAATTATAGTTAAAGGCCTAACGAAGTAAAATGATCCAGTATTTCATAAAAAAGCAAAGATTAGAGAAAAGTGGCAGAACTTCTTTCCTCATCTCACCACCCCTCAGATTCATCTCGTGGCCCTTTGAGGGGGTCCTGACCCCTAGGTTGGGAACCAATGGATTAAACTACCTAACATTTTTGTAGAGTAGATAAACCAGCTCCAACAGTAAAATACTGCTTACTTACTGATGCGTAAGTATTTTTACACTGTTGTACTGGTACTTTTACTTAAGTAAAGGACTTGAATACTTCTTCCACCACTGCCGACCCCCATGTAGTGGGGGTCTAGATTTTGGAGCAGGAACGGCAGAAGAGGCGGAGCACAGTTTCTGGTTGTAGCTTCAAATTGAAGATGATACTCTCACACTGCATCCACTGTAAAAAAAACACAAAAAAAAACAAACAGGTGGCAATGACGGGAGGTTGAGGATGTTACCGTGATTCAGATAAAGTGGGAGGAAGACGACCTTGGTAATGATGATGAGGAGGGGTGGTGGTGTGTCGAAGCCGGGGGAGGGGCCTCTGTCATAATGCAGGGTGCTGACTGTGTTGTTGTCTGGTCAGGCTGCAGACTGGATGGGTTTAATCAAATAAACAGACACTGCTCTTTCCACCACGCGCCACTCGACCCGTAACAAAAGCCTCCACAGCAGCTGCGTGCTGGGGACTCACTGCATTTCACTCACAACACAAAACCTCTGAGGCTGAACAGTGTTTGTTTTATTCACCCTAATTTTAAGTGCTGGTACCCAGGAAGGCGTTAGCAGTCAGTACGTCGCCTGTGGCTTTAGAGAACTTTATTTTCTCAGAATAATTTGAGGACTCATTATTTTCTTCCCAGCTATGGAGTCAAAGGAGTGCCATTAAAAAAAAAAAGAATAAATCTGTAAAAGAACAACAAAAATAAATGTGTAAATAGAAAGAGGAATAAATGAAAGAATAAATAAGTAAATAAAAAAATTGGGAGAAAAGCAATATGGAAAAGAATAAGGAAAAATAAAGGGATAAAAATAAATAAATTACATTAAATAAAGAAATTGAAAATATATAAATAAGTATATACAGAAATAAATGTGAAAATAAATGACAATGCTTATAATTTTATATTTTGTTATTTGTCTTTATATTTCCCCATTTATTTATTATTTTATTTATTTCTCTTTATATTTCCAATTATTTTTTATTTACTTATTTATTTATTCCTCTTTATATTATGCACATTTATTTTCTTATTCTTTTACAGATGTATTCATTTTTACGGCACTCCTATGACTCCATAGCCACCAGCATGACGAGATTATGGAGATTATTTCCTCGTGTGAGAGTCAGGAAGACAGTAACTGTCCCCCAATTTCATTCCAGCTGTGAGACAGTTGAAGAGATTTCCTGTTTTTCTGCAAACTGATTAATGTCATTATATCTTTACGTTGTAAAACGCAGGGGTGTACACACCTCTTCATACAAACACAGGAAATGCAGTATAATGCAATCAAAGAGTAAAGAAGGGGAGAAGTACTATTTTTATGAAACATTAAAAAGCAGAAAGTTAAGACCATTTCTGAGAATCTCAGACACAGACGTGGCAGCTTCATTAGCTGGGCATTAAAAATAGCCATGACATGATGCTATAGATATACAGTGTGTTATTGTGTCTGTAATGTTAAAGACTTCTTCTTTCAAGCTGTTTTTCTGGATTCTTCTTCTTATGCAGTAGTTCACTTAATGTTAAGGTCATCCAGTTATTATTACTATGACCTAAATTTGGGCTGAAGGCGTACAGAATCACAAGCTTCCTCGGGTGCCTTTATGCTGTGCTTTGTTAATAGAAATTACAAATAAGAGATGGAGGAGTAATACAAGAGACAAATAAGTGTATAACCCACAAACTAAAAGCTATGAAATCACAAAAAAAAGCTGACGAAAAAACAAGGGTTTTAAAAGGATTTAAGCAGTGCACATTTTATATACAGGTAGTTTTGGTTTCGTGTGCATTGGTGTTGAGATATTTATTTCTGAAAGTGGCTGCCTAATGCAAACTGTTCACACTGAGGTTTGTAGATTATCCAGACTAACAGGTACACAGTTTATGGACAGACACGTTGCTCTTTAGTTATTCCAATTTCATTTCCAAGTTCCAGTCACTCCCACTACGTTATAAATCTGAGAGACGGATGTGTGAGGACATAAAGTCAAACCTAACCTTTCTGCGTGGCTGTGGGAAAATATGATGCCGTGTGTGTGATTTAGAGCCTTTGGCCCTAAATGTCCATGTTGACAGATTTACATTGATATGTAGATTTAAGTACTGTATGACCTATATAGCACACACTGTTGAATGTCTTTGTCCACACGTAATAAATATGTGTGTCTGTAACTTCATCAGTTGTTAATGTGAGGAAATGTTCATCACATCCCACTGAGCACACTGTGTTAACCTGCTGCTGGAACCAGGGTGGGAAGTAAACATCCAAAACAAGAAGCAGCAACAGTTTAGCAACAGAAAAATGTGTTTTTCAGTCTGTGAAAAGTAACCTGTCTCTGTTCTCTCCTTCCAGAGGATTCATCATCAGAGAGCGGCAGTGGAAACGGCCTGCCTGCCCTGACTCCTCCCTCCTCCGCTGTAACGGACGGTGCCATAGTCAGGGAAACCGAGGTCGTCAATGGCGACGGTGGCCCCGCCCCACTGGACTTCAGCACGCCTACTTCCTCCTCCTCATCGTCCGAGGACCAGCAGCCGATGAACCTGAGCGACCCGCCCCCTCAGCGCCTGTCCCTGTCCGCCTCCCACCTGCCCGTCACGGTGTCGGCGGCGGCGGCCGCGCTGCTCGGCGCTCTGCATCCCAACGCGCCCGAGGAGCTCCGCAGGAAGTACCCGCTGGCTGCCAAACCTCCCCTGGCTCCACACCCGGCCCTGCCTCTGCCTCACACACACACCCTTCACACACATAATGCACACACTCCCAACACACACTCCCAGTCCCACACACACACCACAGAGCTGCGACTGGACCGAGATGGCAGGGACTACGGGGGCAAGGTGAGACCACGTGGCAGACATTCACACACACACGCACACACATACTGTGCACACATATACACACAACTGATTTGTTTACAATTAGATTTTATAATCAAGGAGTTAATCTGACGTCACCTGATCCGGCTCCACTCCAGGTTTCACCAAATTTAGGCTGGTTGGTAAATAGATGAACTATCTACACCTGCTCATCCTGGTCAGGGACGCAAGGACGGAGTCAGTCGTATACAGTACAGACAGAATTCACTCCTACAGACAATTGAGTCTCTATTTCACCTAATCTACATGTCTTTAGGCTGTCGGAGAGAAAACCAGCACAGAAAAGCTCCAGACTGTCGGATCAGGATCAAATCCACGAGGCAGCAGTGCTAGAAACTTATCTAATTGTTAAATTATTGCAAACAGTGGCAGATTAGCATCCAGACCACCGTAACTCACTTTAAAAACAGAACAAAACAAGCCAGTTTAAGAGCAGTTTGTAAACTTATATTGTGCATGAGTATGATTGCTAATCTCCATTAACGGAATAGTGTGACATTTTGGGAAACACGCTTGTCTGCTTTCATGCCGAGAGTACAATGAGGAGATTGATACCACTCACGTGTTTGAAGCTACCGCCAGCAGCCAGGTAGCTTAGCTTAGCATAAAGACTGGAAGCAGCTGCCTGGCATCTGGTCCAGGCCAAGAAATAGTTCGACACATGAACGTAAAACGACAAACTGTCTTTATGTACAAATTAAACAAATGAGATATAAATGTGTAAATTAGTGAGCTTTAGAGGTGCTGGTAGGCGGATTGTGTTTACAGTGCGTTAGAGCCAAGCTAGCGGTTTCCCCCTGTTTCCAGTCTTTATGCTAAGCTAAGCTAACCACCTGCTGGCTGTAGCTTCATATTTACAGTACAGACATTAAAGTGGTATCAATCTTCTCATCTAACTCTCGGCAAGAAAGCGAATAAGCATATTTCCTCAAAATGTCTATACCCATAAAGTAAAATGTAAGGTATAAATTGATCTGCAGTCTCTAATATTAGTGTAGAGAGATATAAAATGTTTACATACCTGGTAAGGATTTAAACCATTTGAGAAAAACATTATTATAGGTGGTAGTAACTCTTGAAAATATAATATTTTTGTGAAGAGACTCAGCTGGATATCAATATAAAAGTATAAAAAACTGAATGCTCCTTGGAATTTATTGTTAAAAAGGTGAAGGTTAACATATAAAGACACAGCTAACGAAGTGAAAAAGTAATTTTGTATTTCATCGTGATTTGCATTAGTGCAGCTTCTCCTTCCTGCTGTTCTCTGCTGTCACTCTGCTGAGTTTGAGAAAACAGACTTGCTTTTGCTTCCATTCATACTCCGAAATGATCTGTCAGAGTAAACATGAAATCCTTGTTTGATTTAGTTAATAGCCTCATCCGTGTCGTCCTATTCAGGGCGTCTTTGTTAAAACATGAAAAGGCGCCACACAGTCATATGTGAAGAAGAGTTGCCAAATGGAAAAAGATGGAGGTAAAAGTGAGGAGAGGAGGTGCAGGGCTGACCGGAGGAGATCTCTCGCCTTCCTTCCTCCTCTCGCTGTCTTTGTACGGAGCTGAATAGCAGAAACTGACAAACAGTACACGCCAGACAGTCTACCTGTTAGACACACAGCCACATACCCCGATGGAACAACCAACATGAGGTGTCTCAGTATGGAGTCAGGCCACCACAAGATATTCCCTCATTTATATATACAACCTGTATTTAATCAGGTAATATCATTAAGATCAAGATCAGAGACCAGAGTTCTTAAAGGGAAGCTCCGGTATTTTTAAACCTGGGCCCTGTTTTTACATATTTTGGGGTCTAAATGACTAATAGGTACAAAACGTTTTGGAATTGGTCCAGTAGATCTCCTCAGCCGGCAGCCGCGAAACCGGCAGCAATGGCTGCAACATAACCCGTGGGGGCAACTGCACCTGTCAGAGTTCATCCACTAAAAGTGCTTGTTTTTGTCACTGACTCTGGTTCAGATTGTTATTCTAAGTGTCTGACAGCATTATGGAAAGGACCCCTACAGTGACAGACCGTTTTGTTAAAGAGTAAGATCCTTTTTGTTTAACCTGAAACAGAAAGTCTCACCCAAGGAAAATGTCTCGCTCTGAAAAACCGCGAGACGTTGAGTTGTTGCAGGAAGACGGAAGGATCTTACACTTTAACAAAACGGTCTGTCTCTGTAGGGATCCTTTTCACACTGTTGTCAGACACTTAGAATAAGTGAAATGTGAGTTCATCAGTTCACGGTATTGTCGTAAACCATCACAGCCTGCTGATGGAGCTGTAGTTTGTAGTATTTTCAGTCCATTGTGTTGGATGGAGGACTGACTTCATATCTGGTGGATGGTCCAATTGGCCATCAGAGTTGTTTAGTCATCTTTTATTCTGATTAAAGCGTCTATGTGTCTTAGTCCAAGCAGGTATTACACATCTTGTCGATTAACTTCTCAGTTAATCATTTACTCTGTGAAACATCAGAAAAGAGTCCAGGGTGACGTCTTGTTTTGTCCAACCAACGCTCAAAAACCCAAAGATATTAAGTATAAAATGATATAATACAGAGAAAAGCAAAAAGTCCTCACATTGAAGAAGCTGCAACCAAAGAGTTTTGGTATTTTTACTTTTAAAAAAATGACTCAAAACAACACTTTTCCAAACACAAACTACGAAGCACGTCAGTGTTAAATATTCAAACTGCTAAACAGGACAAATGAGATCATTATGGGAAAACAATATAGAAAACTGCAATAACATTAACAGAATGAACAGTTGTCAAAACTATATAATGATAATTATACTGTGTGATGAAATGATATAATCTGAGTAGGCAGGTGAATTAAAACACAATCGAGAAACTCAAACAGAGCAACTGCAAGACAGCAGGAGAGCTGATTAAGAGTCTGAAACGACACGATATAATTAATAATCACAGATGCAGGTGAGTACTAGGAAGTTGCAGGCAAAGGAAGATAAAGGTAAATGTTTCCATCATCCCTGTTTCCCAAAGTCCTCTCTGCTCTGTTGGAGCAGAAACTTTTCATCTTCCACTCAGCGATTAAATGTCTGGTGGAGTCAACCTGCCGGACCAGCTAGTCTTGGTGCTTGAAGAGATATTACATTATTTACATTGGATACTGATATTGAATATATTTGACATTTGCCTCCATGATGTTGGTCGAGTGTCTCCACCAAACACCCAAATCTTTGGATTTACGGACCTTTTCATTGGCAAGCTGTCAGATCCTAATGAGACTCTTAATTAGTGTTTTATCCACTGGGACAATGACAATGACAAATACACTAACACTACTGCATGTGTGTGTTCAGTCCCCACAGTACAGTTCGGGTGGCAGCTATGACAGCGTGAAGATGGACTTGAGTGCCGAGGACCTGACCGTGGGGCGTCATGGCAGCCAGGTTGCCCCCGACGACGACGACGACGACCATGACGACCACGACGACAACGACAAGATCAACGACACGGAGGGAGTCGATCCCGAGAGACTAAAGGCCTTCAACGTAAGTCAGAGACGGCGTGTCGGGTCAGACGTCCAGCTCTGCCTCACATGATGTCCCTGCTGGGATCAATAAGGTGTCTCCTTATATTCATAAAGGAAAACTATTGAAGGGCTGACTGTCTGTTCCTCCTTTAAAGCCTGTCAGTGTCATTGATCACACACTCACTCAATGACAAAGACCCTCAAAATACCGCTCCATTTTTTAAAATATTAACAATGGATCAAATGACTCAAACTCTCCAGTTCTACAGAGCCTTTTAGCCTCTTTTGAGCTCATTGTTTGGGTTTTTCGTCACATTTGCTGTATGATTCAGTCTCACAGCTCCCATCGACTCTGTTTCCAGAGTCTGATAAACCCACCGTACACTTCCTGCAGACAGACAAAGTTAGAGACTAGCTGGTGAAGAAGGTGGAACACGTTAGCAGCTACAGAGTCAGATATTTATATATATATTTACTTAAAAGAAGAGCACGTGGGAGAAGGTAGAAAGCCTTTCTAACATGTGGCTAACGTTGTGAAACCCAAAGACAGAACAGTAGAAACCCTCCCCAGTAGCCAGTCACAAAAACAATGAATGTAGCTTTAACAGCTTCTCTAACAGCTGTGTTGTTTTCCCGCAGATGTTTGTGCGTCTGTTTGTGGACGAGAACTTAGATCGGATGGTGCCCATCTCCAAACAGCCCAAGGAGAAGATCCAGGCCATCATCGAGTCCTGCAGCAGACAGTTCCCAGAATTCCAGGAACGCGCCCGCAAGCGCATCCGCACCTACCTCAAATCCTGTCGACGCATGAAGAAGAACGGCATGGAGGTACTGTACCTGCTGGTTTGTCTCTTTACAGGGTTCGTACAAAGTCTTGATAGTTTGGAAAATGCTTGATTTTAACCTTTATGTTTTCAAGGTTAGAAATATGCTTGAATTCGATTATACTCCTTGAAAAATGCTTTGATTTTCAACATAATCTGGTGTTTCATCATCGACACAGTCACTCATGGAAACAAAAAGTCTTTTAATATTTGAAATGAAACGATCCCGTCGTCAGATTTGTTTGTTGTCTCCTGGAATTTATAGTATGTGATGATAAAGGCTTCCAGACTCTGGAAAGTTTTGGTTTAGGTGCCTTGAATTTTACTCTTAAAAAGCTTTGCGAACTGTCTGTTAGCAGGGTGTTTTAACAGATATCTCAATAAGTTCTGTTATCAACGGAGGGCTGCAGCTAACGATTATTTTCATTATCTATTAATCTGCTGATTAAATGTGAGAATATAGCGGGAAAATGCTCAGTATAATTTCCCCAAAATGTCTTGTTTTGTCCAACTAACCATCCAAAACCAAAAGACCAAAAGATATATCTATGTATATAGATAGATAGATAGATAGATAGATAGATAGATAGATAGATAGATAGATAGATAGATAGATATAAAAGATATAAGCAAAGATATTCAGTTTCAGTAACAAACCCAAAGCTGGAACCAGAGAATTGAACGATGAATCAATTATCATAATATTTGCCAATTAATGTTTTTTGTCAATTAACTAATCGACTAATCATTTCAATTATATAGTAACACATTTAAAAGACTGTTCGTCCTTCGAGGAGATCTGACTGTGTGCTGCTTATCATTAGTTGAAATATTAATAGTCTAAATAATAGTATTAGTATCAGTATTTGGATCAGCGGGGACAACAATCAACACATTTAACATAGGAACGTTTCTAAGTTGCAGCAGTGACTTGGGATCCTGTTTTTATGCTTTTTGCGATATGACTTCCATGCAGCATTAGACGTAGTTTGGAGAAATTGGTTAAATTCAGTCTGCTCAGTCGAGTCGAGTCTGTGTGACACCGACCTGATAGCTGCTCTCAGGAGGCTTTTAGGCCGACAGCCACATAATTCCCCCTTTTCATCCTGTAGATATTTTAGCAGCGGCATTCAGTGTGTCAGTCTCATCTGTATCTTAAGTGTGACCCTGTCAAAGTAAAATCAGAATTACTCACCAGCTTTTTCACATATTCTGGATTTTTCTCGTTTTTATTTGCATGGTTGGAACAAATGATGTGACCAATAAAATCAAAGTAAATGAGTAAATGGTCTGTTGCTTGTTGAGGTGAATCTTGAACAACCAGTTTTTTCTGTTGTACTCTATTTAACAGTTTCTATACAATGGGTTGTTTGATCAAGGGAGTCTGGTTAATCAGCAGCATGTTCAAAGCCAATCATTCCCATAATGCACTGCTGACTTTGCTGCTTTTGTCATTCAGTCAACTTCTGTGGGAGCCAGAGAGCCTGAAGACGACCTTCCTTGTTTCTGTTTTATTCTTACAGTGTGTTCGGTTTCTATGTACGTACTCGAGTGAGAACAAAAACCTTTCAGTTGGTACATGCGCTTGAGTCAGTAAAATGTTGTTTCACCGTAAAAAAAACAAAGAAGAGGAAAAACGCTCTATTTTACCAACTGTTACCAAGTTCCTGGCCAAACGCCAGAGGGAATGAACAGTAGTGAAAAGTAGTGGCCAAAATGTATTTTTAATTTGATGGTTGGTTATTCCATTCGAGATTTATTGGCCTTATTTTGCACAATTCAGTCTTGCACTTAAGTCCTATTTTCTGAGGATTTAAATACTCTCCAAAAATCTGCATTTTATTCCAACGCAGATGCAGAATAAAAGGTTCTAAATATTTATTTATTAAAAAAAAACATGTAGAGTGCTCTCCAGCTCTCCAGTTGTTGTTTTCAGCCTCTACAAGTCACAATAATGTAATATATTTATATATGTATAATGATATTTATAATATTATATATTGGTCTTGTCTATAATTACAATTTCAATTTTAATTTACAATTTTTCTGTCATTTTTGTCAATTTAATTGGCTTTATTGGCATGACGTTTTAGCAAAAAGTCACATATAAGCAATAGAATATAATTAGTAAATAATAAAATGAAACATTACAGTTGTGACGTGCAGTAACATTTTCTCCTGCCGTAGTGTTATCAAAGCTTTCTCTGCAGCATGTGCAACCAGCAACAAACCATTATCACCTTTTGTGAAAAGATGATAAAATGTGGCTTTAAATAGGTTGTAACTATAGAAACAACACGCTCTCATCCATTTATTTCAGTTTACAGATGTGACGCGGTGCAGAATATCTTAAATTATATGAGCTAATAAAAACCACTCCGCTGCATTTCTGTGAGTCCATTTGGTTCGTTTCAGGCCGGACACATATCAAGTGACAAACTGACTCAAGCCGACAGACGTGAACTGTTAACATGTTTACACTTAATAACACGACATCAGCAGGAACCAGCAGGGTGTGTGCGGTGACACAGATAGCTACTACACTGCCATCTTTACTGGCAATTAAAACACAATGAAAGGTTTAAACAAAGGTCATGCTGTCAGATGTGAGATGCTGAGTATCTAAATAATCCGACATACTTTAGGTCAAAGTTTGGTCCCCCTCTTCTTCTTCTTGGAGCAGTAAACGTAAAGAGACGTGCTCAGGAGAGGTGCATGATGGGAACATGAGTTAAGTTGACTTCTGCTGGGACTCAGCACACATAATATCATGTGCAACAGGTGGCTTCACACTGACTGTAAAGATGAGCCCGTCATTGAAATGTCTCTGCTGCCCCCCGGTGGTGAAGCACGATGCTACACTATGTGTTAATACACTGTGGTCATCGGGAAGGTGTTCTTCACTCAAAAGGCCCGATGTGCCTTCAAATACAATTTGCATCAGTCTCCATAATCATAGTAAAGGATGCCCTCTGGGATATTATAGCTTTTATACATTAGATACGAAAGCATGTTTACGAGTACTAACTGAGAAGTATTTGTCAATGTAGTATGCACATACGAGTTAAAAATAGAAGAAGCCATTAGCTCTCTTATTACCTCCAGACTTTGCACAGAGTCAGTGAAGCTGAACAGGAATTATCATTGCAGATGGCAGCCTTCCTCTCCGGCTCACAAAGAAAGACAGATGTTTCTTCTTCATGTATTTTTCTTCCCACACACAAAGAAAATGTGGATATTTCTCAGTAGAGTTAATAGCTGTGCTGGTTTATGTGTCTTGCACTGCTCAGCAAATAATCACCCTCGTTCCAGTCTTAATATAATCAATAATTTAATTCCATCATATGGTTCTGTTGTCTGCAGACCCGTCCTACTCCGCCTCACCTCACCTCAGCCATGGCTGAGAACATCCTGGCTGCCGCCTGCGAGAACGAATCACGCAACGCCGCAAAAAGGATGCGCCTCGAAGCCTATCACGTAAGTGTGTGTGTGTGTGTGTGTGTGTGTGTGTGTGTAGCCTAATTCTTATGTGGTGTTTTGTATTTGACTATTTCATGTACATAAACATCACATAATTTAGTTTACAGCTCAAAAAACATGTTTAAGTGTGCAGTAGCTCTTTAAGCTATTACACTACGAAAAAAGTTTCTGATTGGCAGGCAGGTGTCCACATATATAATGTTCATGAACACCTGCCTGCCGAACGCAGCTCTGGTTTACAGTTTGACTGCAGTTTAAAAAAAAAAAAAAGATTTTTTAAATCACTTCCCATCCTAATAATTGAATGGAAAGTGGGATTAGGACATTATGAGCCACCAGGTCAGCTTTGGAGACACATCTGTATTTTTTTAGGGCACAAAACAGAAAGAAGGTGTTTTTCTTCCAGAGCAAACAGAGCTAAATTACACTGATTCTGTAGACAGCAAATGTTAAAAGTAATGAAAATATGGTGGAAAACATTATATTATTGTAATTCGTATGCTGCCTTCTTGGCCAGGTCTCTCTTTTATTTAATCTCAATGAGACTTTCATCTTGTAAAATAAAGGAAAAGAAAAAGAGAGAAGCCTTTAAATCGAATCAAAGACCCTCTTTCTAGGAAATAATGTCCTAATTTTGAAGAAAAATTAGCAATAATCTTCTAAAATAGTTTTATTATGACTGTAAGAAAAGGGCATAACCCTTGTTTGTGTCCTCCCAGGATGAGCAGATCTCTCTGGACAAGCCGTCCAGCTGTGGAGGGGGTCTGAGGGAGCCGGCGTCCCTCGCTCACTCCGCCTACTCCCTGGCTGCATCAGCCTTCGCCTCCCAGGACACCCAGCTCTACATCAATGGAGCCGGCCTCAGCTACGGTTACCGTGGATACCCGGGCCTGGGCGCTGCCATGCAACACCCCGTTTCCCTGACGACCGGCGCTGCTGCTCAGAGCAACGGTGAGGATGGGAGTGCAGTGTGTGTGTGAGGAAGAGGGTCTTTATGGAGAGAGAGAGAGGAGATGGACAAGACAAAAATAGTGAGGAGGAAGAGTGAATTTAAGAGGGAGCAAGCAAGAGAGGGATGAAAAGAAACAGCATGAGCTGGTAATTTGGGATGAATGAGGAGGAGATGGAGAAGAAAAGAGAGCAGTGAAAGGAGTCAGAGCAGCAGATGGGAGCCTCGCTTAGATATGGAGCCGTAGACTCAAAGTCATTTCTGTAACTGTTTCAAGATGGAGTCATAGTTTTGATAAGAAGACGCTTGTGTGAGTGTGAAGCAGGACGATCCATCAAAACAGCAGATTTATCCTGGACAAAACAAGGTTTAATAAATGCTACGGATAACTTACAGATAATCCCAGAGGAAAACTGCATCTTTTGCTAAATGATCAACCGCACATCTGTGATTTCATTATGAACATTTATCACATCATTACATCTCTCTCACCGTTCTTCTGAGAGTTTTAAGATCTTGTAGAATGTGTTTCACTGTCCTCTCTGGTTGAAAGTCTGTGGTTATTTCTGACCACACCCATCAGTGATACTGGGTGTCATCAGAAATAACCACACCTGACAGTCTGGAGTACACCTGTACATCACTGCAGCAAGCTGAAAAGTTGAACTGCTCGAGGTCAGCAAAAAGAAGATTTTCAGGGGGTGTAAGTTAAATTAAATTCCCCACTGTGTTTACATTCTTTAATTCATTCTGTGACATAAAGCCGGGGGAAGGTTCGCCTTGTCTAATTACTGAATAGGAGAGTTCTGCCGTGCAATCGCCGCGTTTCCTTTCTTTCATTAACAGTGGTGAAGAGGACAGATCCGGCTGAGCAGCAGGTTTGCAGTGGAGATGGTTTTGTTAGATGTGTGTTAACTGAAAAACAGCAGATAGCTGAGTCTTTCTTCAACTCCCTGATGCCCCAGATGTGGTTCACGCAAGTACACGAACGCAAATGACAACGCCTGGCCCAGCCGGCACAAACATGCAACCCCAGGGAGCGTACTCGACGTGCGAGTGTTTCCATGACCACAGTATATACGTTTTCAATTGCATTCCTGTCTGCATACAGAGTCCTTAATATGCCGATGCATACAGACGTGTTCAGCTAGAGCTTCGTCAAACTGCTCACCCGTGGTTGTCTTCTCGAGCTGCGACGCTCAGACTGCAGCTCGTGCTTGCTTTGCTTGCTTTCAGGTGACGCCCTCCAGAACGCAACAATGCATGCAATTGATCTTGCGTGGCTCGAAGCGTTCACATACTTGCGTGGACCATGTTTGGGGCCTTGACGTTGTCTTTCGCTCTCAACGATCTCTATCGGCCTCACAAACATGTAAGAGAAAAAACACAAGCTGTCTCCCATGTGACGTCCCTGTCACCACTGTAGCCCCGACATGTAGCTGCATTTCTGGGGAGGCACACGTCAGCTACAGCAGCTGCGTGCACAGGCTCCAAAGCCACGCCATAAACTATAGCAAAAACTGTTAAGCTGCTGGATGACGCCGTTGCTCTTGTTACCTGAGCACTGGACATGGTTTAATGGTAGCCACAGGTGATAAAATGTTAGACAAATACAAAGTGTGATGTACAAAGTTGAGAAGAAGTAAAATACACATTAGGAAATGGATGTCATAACGATGTTCTGGCAGTCTTCTGTCATTTTGAACTGACTGATCTTTCTCTGCATCACCCTCCTCTCCCTTCTACTCCTCTCCTTCTCTTCCGTTTACCTTTTATTTATGTATCCTTTCTCTCCTCCACACCTGGGTCTTCTTTTCTTTTCATCAATCTCCACCTCATCCCTCCTTTTCCTCATCAATACGTCTCTCTCAACTGTTTCTCCCTCCTCTCCATCCATCTTCAGGCCCCACAGACCTCAGCATGAAATCTCTCTCCGCTGCCAACATCAGTAACTCCTCCTCTTCTGCCTCCGCCAACAACAGCCTGGGTGGGCGGGGCAGCGGGGGAACAGGAGGGGGCGGGGCGTCGACCCAGCTCAGCCAACCGGAGATCACGGCCGTGCGTCAGCTGATCGCCGGCTACCGGGAGTCGGCAGCCTTCCTGCTCCGCTCAGCAGAGGAGTTGGAGAACCTCATCCTGCAGCAGAACTGATTTGGGGGAAATGTGGGAGAACACACACGCACACACACTTCCCATTATGTTTGTTTTGTGTCCGTCTGCGTCCCCTGTCTCTCCTTATCGACGCTGAACACCAGACCTCCTCTTGTTTTTGCTCGTCCCTCCTTAAAATCCAGGTTTGTTGGTTGTTGGCTTCTCCTCGTCTGCCTTCTCTTCGGAAACTGTGGCCATGTTTGGTTTTTGGAGAAAAAGTGGGAAACTGGGACAGCAGGAGAGGGAGACCAATCCCCAAAACAATCCCCTACAACCTCAATCCATTGATTCTGCCTGAGGAGGGAACAAAAACGTTTTTTAAAAAGGAGCAGAGCATTTGGACTCTGGAGGAATCTCTTCCTCTCCTCTCTGGAAGCACCTCACAATCAGCACTACACTCTGAGCGACGGAGTGTGGAGAAGAAGAGGAGGAGGAGGAGGAGCGCAGGAGGAGCCTGGAAGAAGAGTGAAGAAGACTGCAAAGTTGTTGGTTCTGCTGCTGTGGTTTGAGAAAAAAAAAGACTTGTGAAGTTTTTGAGTTTCCCTGTGCAGCTCCGACGTGGGGAATTTTGATTGACAGCTGCCCCCGGCCAACACCGTCTTATGAAAATATAATAAATGATGACTCCCTGAGTTAGTACTACTGAAGCGGTTTGTTAAAGGGTAATTCTGGGATTTTTAAACCTGGGCCATATTTTTACATATGTTGGGGTCTAAATGACTAATAGGTACAAAACGTTTTGTTACTGGTCCAGTAGATCTCCTCAGCTGGCAGCCGCAAACAGGATGCAATGGCTGCAACATAATGCTTGCGGGCAACTGCACCCGTCAAAGTTCGTCCACCAAAAGTGCTTGTTTTTGCTACTGACTCTGGCTCAGATTGTTATTCTAAATGTCTGACAGCATTATGGAACCAGAAACACCATCGTCTTCCTGCAACAACTCAACCTCTCGTGAGATATCAGAGCGAGACTTCTTCTTAAGCAAGACTTCTGTTTCTGGTTAAACAAAAAGGATCTTACTCTTTAACAAAACGGTCCGTCTCTGCAGGGGTCCTTTCCATAATGTTGTTGTTGAGCCAGAGTCAGTGGCAGAAACAAGCACTTTAAGTGGACTTCTTACGGTGCTGCCAGCTGAGGCGATCTACTGGACCTATTCCAAAACCTTTTGTACCTATTAGTCATTTAGACCCCAAAATATGTTTAAAAAAATAGGTCCAGGTTTAAAAATACCAGAATTACCCTTTAAATGACAAGTGTTTTTTATTTGGTTTTGGATTTAATTTGTTCTTTTTCGGGGGGGGGGGGGGAGTTCAGTGAGCATTTTTTGTGTGGTTTTTTGTAATTTATTTATTTTTTATTCTTCCCAAGTGACTGAAAGAAAGAGAAGCGGTTTGACTTATCTTTAAAGGTAGTACTAAATATGGAAAAGACGTTTGAGTCCGGAGGGGCTAAAGGACGGAAACTGGAAAAGAAAAGAGGAAAAAAAGGAGTTGTTTGGTTTCAAAAAAATATATATAGGAGGAGAGAAACTTTTTTTGTGCTCGCTTGTATATAAGCTCTCTGTGTCCTATAGCACTTTTCCCTCACCTGAAACCTCACCCTGAACCCCCCCATCCTCCTCACCCCTTTTACCCAGGGAGCAACTTGCTACTTATGCATCCAAGACGCCATGTTGACCACCAGGAAATACCTCAGACCAGACCTGCCAACTCCATTTTCAGTTCCTCACACACACACACACACACACACACACACACATAAACAAACACACACACACACACACTCACACACTCTGCAAGTGAATGGTAACATTCCCACCAGAAGCCAGTTTACTTGTACTTTACCACCTGATGTCTTCAAGGTTTATATATTTTTTGGGGGGAGAATCAAAACTATATTGCGCAAAAGACCTGTAAAGTTGAAACGACGAAGCATTTCAAGAACTGATAACTAAACTTTTCAAACACTGAAATCTTTAAACTTTTCTTTCATCTGTGCGGGTTCATTCGTGTGCTGCTGTATATATAATCAGTTCATATTGAAAACTTGAGAAGAATCAAGAGTTTGAAGTTGACCGGAGTGTGTTTCTCTGGGAGGTGACTTTCTGTGTGTGCCGAGGGGGGGGGAGGGGTTTTCTTAAAAGAAAAGGGGGGTTAAATGTTGATTACTGGCGGCAGTTTTACCTCCCTCTTCTACTTTTTACAAATGTAGATGTTACGCCCCTCCCCTCCCTCTCTTCTTCTTCTCTCCATTGGACCTACTCTTCACCTCTTCTTCGTGGACCTAAACATCCTCCTCTTCCTCCTCCCCTCCCTGGTCCGGTCCAGGTTTCAGAGGAAGAGGAAGAACTGCTCTGTCTTACTGTGTTTGTCTGTTAAACTCTGAGATGGCCATTACTATTGTTATTGTTGTTATTATTATTATTACTATGATTATAATGATGAACTTTCATGTTGCTGCTGCTATATAAAAACCGGACCTTCTGCCATAGACCTGAAACCTCAACAAAGCCGGACGTTAGCTAGCCGCAGTGCCCCGTGAAAACCCGACCGACCGACCGACCGACCTCCTGCGACCTCGACTGCAACTCGACCACAACAGAGCAAAAACAACACAAAGACTCACAGGAAAACGCTCACGTGTCTCTTCTCTCTCTGACTGGTCGGTTGGTTTCTTTGTTTTTGCTTCATAGGGCTTGATTCATGTCGTGTTTTGTGACTTTCTAACTGTGAATTCTTTCAACCTCGTTTCTTTTCATTTCTTCCCATGTTTTCACCCTCGGGAGGGTGCGGGGAGGGATGTGTTAGTGGAGTCTTCACCATGGTACTCTATATCAGGCCAACAAGTACACACTTCAACCCACTAGAGGGGGAAAAGTAGTCCAGTGTAGAACTATTTGTTTCATAATGGGATATTTTTTGGTTAATTTATTCCAGAGGGACACTAAATTCTAACTTTAAAAGAGAAAGTATATCCTTAATCTTAATATGCTTTCAGCCATGTTGATATTGACAACACATGAAGGTAGTTTTTGTTATCTTGCCCAGCGAGTGAAAACGTAAAAATAATTATATATTTTGGATAGCTGGTTGCTCCTGCAGCCTCTGGTGTACCTGTTGTCCTGTCTCTTTGTTAAAGAACAAGTTTGACATTTTGGATAAAATGCACTTATTTGCTTTCTTGCTGAGAGTTTGTACGTTTAATATAAAGCTGGAGCTAGCAGCTGGTTAGCTTAGCTTAGCATAAAGACTGGAAACGGGGGGAAACAGCTAGCCTGGCTCTATCACTGGAGACTCCAGGAAGTTACTGCTCCCGGCCAAGAACAAGTTTTTACACTTTGGTTTTTGACAAGGAGATTTTTTGCTACCTGTGAACAGAGCCAGGCTAGCTGTTTCCCCCTGTTTCCAGTCTTTATGCTAAGCTAAGCTAACCGTCTCCTGGCTCCACCTTCAAATTTACCGTGCAGACATGAGAGTGGTATCAGTCTTCTCACCTAACTCTCTGCAAGGAAGCAAAAAATATATATTTCTCAAAATGTCAAACTATTCCTTTAAGGAGTTAAGGAGCAACTTTTCATTACCACCACTTAGTTTTGTCTCTTGGTACAGTTGCTAAAAAACAAAAGCCAAATTGTCTGGTTGGAGCTGCAGGGATTAGTTTGTTAAAATGTTTTTGAGCCACATGATGCATCTCCTGGTTGATCCATTTCACTCACCTGTAGTACAGAAGAGGTTAGAAAATGAACAAAAAGACAAACGTGACTTATTGTATCCTCCCGAGGCGTTGCTCTGTGTGCTGTGCTTCTACTGTGGTTTCTACTCAGTTCGACTGTCGCGTCACCCTGATTTGCTCCCTTTTTGCACACTGAGCGACAAAGCAACAGCCATCTGTGATTTGAAGGGGGGGGGGGGGCTCTCTGTGTGTGTATGCATGTTTCCCAGAGGGACCCCCCCCCACCCCACCCCCTCCTCCCCAACTTGCACTGCTGAAGTGAGACGAGAGCGGAGGAAGCGGAGCGGTGTGGTTTCTTTTGCAATGCAGTTGATAATCATAGCATCCACTGGTCTGTAGGCGGTTTGTGTTGGTGGCAGGCTGAAATCTGTATCACACGCACTGGATTACGAGCGCTGTCGGCCTACAGAGGGACGTTAACACAAAACCTCCATCCAAAATTTCACTGATTTACATTCGTGTGCAATGTCAGAACCACCGCATCAAGTTCCAATTAGTTTGAAATGTTGAAAATGTAAATTATTTAATTTATGGCAGATTAGATGTAGAATTGTAAAAGGTTTTTGTGTTTTTTTTGCTCTTTTTCGGGAAGCTCTGTTTAAAGTGTACTGATCACTGAATGACACGGGAGAAATATGCAAAAAAAAAAAGACCCAACTAGAAGAGAAGGGGGGGAGGACGATGTCATAAGTGTGAGACATGTTGGATGTTGCAACCTTTATTGAATGCTGGTCGTGGTGTTTTCACTACGATTGAATTTAGTTTATTTACCTAAAAGTTTACAAGATTTGATTCATCAGCCCTTTGAAATCGAGGAAAACCTCACAAATGTCATTAAATCCTGTGAGACCCACTGAGGTACAATCAATTTTTCCTCAAATTTCTCCCTAATTTAGTGTCTTTATTAATGTTTCTGTTAAATACTGGAGGGCAGATTAAACTTTACTGCCTTTAAAAACCCCAACATGACACTCTGTTAGCGACACCAGCGTCCCGTCCTTCTGTCCTTCTGTTTGATCCTCACTGTGCTCTCCAATACTGCCATTTGGTTTTCAGTGTCGGGGAGATTCGGCACCTTCGGGACACCTGGATTGGTCCAGACGTGCTCAATCCATCTCAGAAAGAACTTTTTAAACATATATTGTCTGTTTGGTTGATCCACACTCTGCTCTGTCTGCGGGACCTGAGTCACACACAGTAAACACCCAGTTAATGAGGACAGATCAGTGTATCATTCTGCTGATTTTATTTATTTTTTGTTCCTCTTATCGGATTTAATTTACGTTTTCCACCGTTAAGATGGAGGACCACAGGCGCACAAAAACGCTCCGTAAAACCTGCTGTGATATGAGTCTGTTTGAAGGCATTTGAAGGCAGTAATGTATCCCAACCAGTAAACTAAGTGTGGTGGGTTGGGAAATACTGATATATCTGGTTTTAAAATGTTTAACAACTTAAGTCTGGCATTAGTGGAAGCTGTATGAGCCTCCAAAAACTATGCCAGCAATGCAGATGGAGCAGGTGATGTGATCCCGGTCCCTCAGATCAAAGCAGGATCGAGTGGTTTTCACTTTCAGTCCCAACATCCTGACTCAGATGCATTCAGACGGGTGGACGCTCATTTTACCTCTTGACTGTCCAGTATCGCCGCTGCTGCTGCCATTCTGTAACCCTCGAACCTCCAAAATGTGGTTGTTTTTCTTTGATGGTTGGAAATCCTACCATCAGATCAACAACCACACAGTTTGTAAAGGGTTTGAAATGGTAAATGTGTTCCTGCTGTCGGGGTTTATTATCTGCACTTGAAGGATCAAATCAAAAAGAAAGGAACAGCGTCTCAGCTGGAGTTTAGATTTCAATGCAACAGCAACATTTAACACAACCTTAACCCCCTGAAGTCCCCGTTAGAAAGTCAAGAGTCTTTATTATTCTTGGACTGTGTTTCTTAAACAGCAGCTTGGAGATTAAAATTAGTCTAAAAGTTGTTGAAATTCCTCACACTTGCTCCACTAATGAGGTTTAATGAGTGGAAAAAAGCAGTTTTATTCACATTGGTTCCCTCAGGCTTGAAAAATAAATGAAGAGGCCTCTTGATTGCAGTTCATCCCCCTCTTCCTCCCTCCTCCTCCTCTGGGTTTGAGTCTTGATACTGTCAGCTAGAAACTGCTTCTTTGAAATGGCACCTGGGACTTTTGTTTTCTAGGAATAAGTCATTTTACCAAACACAACTGAACCACTGAGATCGTCCCAGCAGTACAAAAGGAAACAAAACAAAGTGCCCGAGTTTAATTCTTGGTCAGGCTGTAGCAAACACTGCTTCACTGATTTTAGAGTATTTGAAGAGATAATCAAGAAGTCTACCAGAAGAGCCGGGTGGGTGGCATTTGGGACTTTTATCTCATTGGTTCCTACGTGTCAAGGTTCTCCGTCAACCTCAGAAAAGATGCTCGCTTAAGGTTTTTTCTACGAGTGTTTGTGAGTCCAGGTCAGTTTACGTCAAAGCCAGACAGCTGCAGAACAGCACCACAAAGAAGAAGAAGAACACCAACAGCTGTATAAAATTTAAAAAAAAAAAATAGGCAAATGACAATCTTTAGAAAGGTGTAATTTGCTCACTGTTTGATTTCCATTCCTTCTGTCTGTCAGTGGGACAGACTGGGAGAATAATCTGAGTGTTTGAGCCGTAATCACAGCGTTCGTACTCCTCCTGTTGTTAACGTCTCCGCTGGCTGAGCAACACGTTTCTATCTGATTTATACTTTTTTAGTATTACATGATTATTATCATTATTATTATCAATGTTCTGATTCTTTCTTAATATTATTATTTTATAGACATATTTTATAGTGCAAGTAAAGTGGTCCTTTTTTGGGGGGAAAAGATATTTTGTACAGCTTCACTCTGTATGCCAATACTGCACATTCCAAACATGGATGTCAACGAACACCGGGGCCTGACCGACATCGCGACAAACTTTTATCACTTCATCAACAACTTGGTGTTAAAATCGAGTCTTATTCTGCTAGAAAATCAAACAGGTTTCAGTAGATAGAGGAATTCAAGCCACACGTTGACCTTTACTGTCCAATAACTGCACTCCTCGGTGAGAGTAAGCCCTTGTGATTTCTATATACACAAGACGTGTTCTCTAAAAGTGTTTCCTCTCGAAAACCTCTTTTTAAAAGGTTATGTTTACACACCACAGACACCGACGTGGTTGCAAGATTATGATCCGGCTCTGATCTACCGTGAAAAGGATTAAATCTTTTGAGGCTTTGAGAAAAGGTCACAGCGTCTTCCTGACCTCTCAGACTTCACAGAGGTACAGACATGGTTGCTACAGCTAAAAAAATGTAACCTTTCTTACTAAAGCACTAAATTAAAGATCCAAGATGTACAAAATGGTCTGACTACCTTATCAGCTGTGATATCTAGCTTCTAGCTTCTTGTAAGTCCTACAAACTGGCTTGTTTTTCCAAGTGGAGAGCCGTGAAGTGAACTTTTACTCGAAATTAATAACTTTCTGTAGATCTTTGGCCACAAAGAAGTTTCTTTTGCTAGAGATTTAAAGGCTTCCTAGGAAGAAAAAAGTTTTACGCACATCTTACAGCCAATTCTAGGAAGCCAATCTGTTTGTTAAAAGAGAGTAACATCAATCACAAACTACTGTGAGCAGGGCTGCAACCCCACCCCATTCAAGAAATGAATGACTAGACTGTAAAAACATATGTATTATTTTTAACATTATATTTATTAATTTAACTGTTAAATTTCCTGGAATATCATTTTTTTGGGGGGGGAACCCTAATCCCTTGATTTTAATTTAATTTAACTTTTTGCACATTTAAAGATTTAAAGAAAATTAGAATCAGACCTTGAAAAAGAACAACATATAATTTATGCGTATTTTAAGAACCTCCTCAGGTCATTAAAGGGACAGACATTTTAGGAAATGCCGAGAGTTAGATGAGAAGATTGATGCCACTCTCGTGTCTCTACAGCCATCAGCCAGTTAGCTTAGCTTAGCATAAAGACTGGGAACAGGGGGAAACAGCTAGCCTGGCTCTGTCCACAGGTAATAAAATCCGCCTACCAGCATCTCTAAAGCTCACTGATTAACACACATTATTTCTTGTTATTTTAATCTGTACAAAAACCAAACTGTTTCTTGACTGGGAGCTGTTGTCAGGCAACTGGCGGAGGGAAATCACTGCTCCTGCCAAAGAAATAGTCCAGCGCACAACCCCCTATAAAACAACAAACTGGTGTTTTTACACTTCAGTTATTCAGTTAGATATAACGAGCTTTAGAGGTGTTGGTAGGTGGATTTTGTTACCCTTTGTTTCCCTCTGTTTCCAGTCTTAGCTAAGCTAAGCTAATCGCCTGTTGGCTGCAAGTAAATATGTACACAAACGGACAGACATGAGAGTGGTATTGATCTTCTCATCTAAATCTCGCCAAGAAAGCGAATAAGCATATCTCCCAAAATGTCAAACTATTCCTTTAAAATCCCTTAAATTTCCACAAATATAACAGAGGATAGGTTTATGGTACATGACCTCAGTGTCCTCTATGGTAGCTGCAGTGCTGACTGTGAGAGTGCAGGAATTATTCATCATGACGCTGGTGGACAGGCTCATCTTTTTTTCAAATAACATATCGTTGTGGAGCAAGGTTTCAGACTCTGATGCTGCAGAGTTATTAAATCCCTTCAGAGGCATCAGAAACCGCTCCAGGGTTAGCGTCTAGAACCGAACCTGAAACCATCAGATGAGCTGCGATGCCGGTCGGGTCCCTGCAAGTGATCACACGCTTCTTTAACCAGTCTGGTCAGATGTATAGCTCAACGCACACATATTTAAAAAAAGAATTAAAGGAGAAAAAGTAACAGGCCTTTTTTTTATTTTTTCTATCAGTGTACAGCTTCTGTCAGGATCAAAAAATGGCTTCCTGGGCCGTGTTGTTTTTTATTTCTGTTCCTTTTTGGTGGTCATTTTCAAATTTTCTGCGTTATTTGATTCTTTTCTTCTCTCTTTCTGTCTTCACCTGACTTTGTACCAGACTCTTGATTGTCTTGATTTCCTCCGCCGGGGCTTTGTACCTACAGTAATACCAATGTGAAACCTGTATTCTCCTCATGATTTGACTCAGTGGAAGTGTGATGTTTACATGTACAGATTTTTGCGATTCTTTCTGTTTTGTTTTGGGTTATATTCTGTTTTGTTTCCTCTCATCTCCCTATCCTTCTCCCTCCCCACCTCTCTCTCTTTTTCCCCTCATCCCTGTTGTGAGTTAATCTGACTCCTTCCTTACACACTGAAGGGAAATGGGACTGCGTCTAAATACAATTACCACCATTTTCACACATAAGCCTATCGCATGAGGGGACGAGTTGACAATTTCAGCCGGTCGCGTTTCTTCACCGGACGCCTGCTTAGATTTTTTTGTTTTTAGAAATGCCTTGTTAGCGTTCAGTTAGCATTCGCCTTTGATGTGCTAAAGGTGCACCAGTGTTTCATTGAGGAATGCTAACAGCTAGTTTGTGATTTTCAGTTCACTGTGGAGAAAACGTTTTATTTTTGTGCTTGGTGAAGAAACGTCATGCGGCTGAAACTGAAAACAAGGCGTCCCCGGATGATGATTGTTTGGGAGGGGGGAGTTGAGCTGTGTGTTTGTTTATCTCTTGGGGGGGCTAACCTTTGACCTCTCGGCTAACTCCACAGCACACAAAATCACAGTGGGGCCACAATGACCCTCCACTGGTGTGACCAGGATCCGGTGGAGATGATTCCTCAGTGAATGATAAGCCATTACAGACCCTGTGTGTCGGGTCTCTTAGTCTATTAGTATATTTAGCAAAACTTTAAACTGCAGAAGATAAAACTCAACCTCAGGAAGAAAAAAAAGGACATCACTTTTGTAAAAAAACATCTAACTGAAGGCCCATTTCCCTCTCTCTTTGATACCATATAAATTATATCAAAAATTCTTTTTATATTTATTGTGTTTATTATTATATATAACAGTGGATACCTTTTTTCCAGTACATGTGGCTAAATATTTTGATTCTTTAGAAAAGTGTTGATAATATATGTGAAGCAACGTAAATGATTGAGGAAAAAAAAAAGAAGTTTAGAAATCTAGAGTTATTTTTTTCCGTTTGTTGACTACGTTTGGAGCGGTACGGGCGTGTTTGTTTAACCTAACAACGAGAACATATCACTCTGGTCCATGACAAAGAAACCAATGATCGAAAAACTGAGCTTTCTTTTGTGTGATGTCACTGCTAAGGCTGAAATGTTTCTGGACTTAAAAAAAATTGTGACCATTTAGTTAGTTTTTTTTGTTTTCTCCCGAGCTGTACGTCACAAAGCTAAATATACTAATAAAACGGTGTGCTATCTATCAAACAGAGCAACATTTTTCTCTTCTTTTATATTTCTCACTGTTGACTAAAGGAGCACTGATGATGTTTGTCACTTGTAGGTTACTTTACTTGAGTATTTTCTTTTACTGTTATTTTCTACTTAAATATTGCACTTTTTAGCAGTGTCTATGATTTCTAAGAGACATTTCCCTTCTAAACTTCTCACATGGTTTCATTTAAATAACTGTTTGAGGTCCAAAGAGGTTAAATTTATCCCACGTTTCCCAAAAAAAGGAAAGTTTAGAGAAAGGTCCGACCCTAGGATGGGAGCCACTGGCCTAAACTAGCTAACTGTATATAAAGTAGTTAAAGCTAGCTAACTGTAAAAGCAGTTAAAACTAGCTAACTGTATATAAAGTAATGAAACTTAGGTGACTATGTACAATAGTTAAAACTAGCTAACTGGATATAAAGTAATTCAAACTAGCTAACTGTATATAAAGTAGTTAAAGCTAGCTAACTGTATATGTAGTTAAAACTAGCTCCACCTTGAGCAGCTACATTAAAATGCATCAGTATTAACTATCTAATGTCATATATAATAATATATAGTAGGATATTTTGTTGATAATACTTCTGTACTTTTACTTGAGAAGGATTTTGAATGCTGTTATGTCTTACATGGAGTATTTTTAAATTGCTGTATGAGTCTGAATACTTCTTCCATCACTGTCAGAAGGTTCATGCCTTTTTCTTAATCTTTCAGGAGCAAGAGTTCAAAGCTTTCTCTTTCCTCCTTGCCTCTTCACTTTTTTACTGCAGTATTGTATTGATGTAGCCAGAAAATCCTGCTTCCTTTTGCCCAGTGAGCTTTTACCTTTGTGAACTGAAACTGAACAGCAGTCTGTGAAATGGAGACTTTCTGTTCTTTAGACTTCGCTGATGTAACTGTAGCTTACAGAGTCGACGTGTACACCGAGAAACTTAAAGCTTCTGTTCCAACCGTAAGATTAAGATTAGAGCTCAAACTGAAACGCTTTCATGTTGGATTTGAACCAGTTTTTAGTCTTAAACGTTCCTTCTCTGATCAAAAGGATATAGCTGTGGCTCTCAGTAAGTAATCCAGCTGCCTCAAGATGGTAAACCCCAACCGTTCGAATGTGGGGACCTGCCTGGTTACTGTATATATATATATACATACAGTATATAGCCTATTTGTTTTTATTGTCAA
This sequence comes from Maccullochella peelii, assembly GCA_002120245.1. NCBI lineage: Eukaryota > Metazoa > Chordata > Actinopteri > Centrarchiformes > Percichthyidae > Maccullochella > Maccullochella peelii. Next base: position 26,691 of record LKNJ01003347.1, read on the forward strand.
CAAAGTCCATGAAAAGACCAAAACCAACAAAGTCTCTCAATACTTTATGCAAATGTAATATTTCCTAAAACAGCTGGACACTATAGTGTTTAGCAAAACGTTACTCAAACAGGAGGAAGTAGTGCCTTTTTTGCGGACTATTTTCAGCGGCGGATGAATCTACATTTGGTGCTCTAGTGAGTATTTGGGGCAGCAGGATGGTGTGTGTGGGATTGAGTCCAAATAAACTACAGTGTGTGTGTTCATGGTGATGAAGGAACGTGGCTCACTGATTTTTCACTGTTTTTAATTGTTTAATGGAGCTCTGTGGCTCAGAGGAAGAAGATATATCAGGCTTTGACACACATTGATTATTGGTTTTGGTCTTTTCATTGGTTTTCTACTGCTTTGTTTGTTTGTTTGTGTGTTTTTCTTCACATTTGATCCCTGTTAAAATATTGTCTGCATGCGGCTGTAAATCAATTCAGAGCAACACAACTGAAAGAAATCCTCTACCTCCCTTCCCAGACTGCTGTTTGCCGGTCAGTAACAAGCATGCACCATGGAGCGCCAACCAAACCAAAGCCTCCACCCACTCCTTTTAAAGAGGGGAAGAAGTCATCAGTGAAATCACCTGCAGACTGCTGATTTACAGCATGTGTCCCCTAAATCAACTTGCTCTAAAACACCCCACATTAAGGCTGCAATTGACTAAAACTGTAGAGTTAAATGAATCATTTGAATCTGAACCACCACCTGAAATTCATCAAAGTCTGATGACGATTGATTGATGATGAAGGTGATTCTCATTGCAGAAACACTTCATGATTCAGAGGCTTGTGAGGAATTTTTTTTACAGCTTTAAGGAGAAAAACCCTCGCAAGTTTTCCTGGTGCATCATGAATATGTGTTGTTGAGTTCATCCCGGGGCTTACTTTGTGGTGAAGTGCTGTAGCTTATTTGTATCCTGTGTGTTTTTCTGCAGTAATGATGCAGAACTGATGCAGGAATAAAGGCTCAAAAGGGAGGAACGCTACAAAGGCTGCAGTCATTAGACTCCGCAGTCTATAAATAAAAACCCAGAGGAAGATGAGAATAAAATAAGAGACCTCACACTTTCTGGTGTCACTTAGTTTTACTGATCCTGATCATACAGACTAATGATTAGTCATTTTATGCAGATGAATTCCTCGATTAAGTCGATTAAAGTTCCCAGGGCCCAAAATATTGTCTTCAGTTAGCTTGTTTTGTCCCAAATATGTTCAATTTACAACCACATAAAACAGAGAAAAGCAAAGAAATCAGAGAATGTTTGGTAATTTACTTGGAAAAAGGACTAAAAGGATCAATCGATTAGCCTATCACAATTGTTGCAGATTCATTTTCTGCTGATTGACTAATCAATTAATTGATTAATCATTTCACCTCTACAACAGACAAACCGGTGATTTACCACATGTGATGTTCCTGAAGCCAGAATCATTTTTCTCCCATGAAATTGATTTTTTCTCCCTCCCAAAATCGGTTTATTAAAGTGATCATAAATCAATATGAAGATTTGGGCCACATGTCAGAGAGGATGGAGTGTTTTCATGTTGTGAAAGAGAAATATAATAGAACAGGAAAAACTTGACATGCAGCAGGTTGGTGGAAACGTTTGTTTAGCAAACAGAGTCAACGTTTACTCAGCCAAAATTACCTTCAGGGGAAAAGGCTTCCGGTGACACTCACACACGCCCATCAGCAGCCTCCTCCCCTTTCAGTGCGCAGGTGTGTGAGCAGCAGGAGGTGTGCGGAGCGCCAAACCCAAACTTTTTACGCCCCGTGCTGCAGCCTCACCTTCACCTGTCAGCGTGGATTAACACCTGTGCGTCAACCGCTGCAACTATTCCGCCGTGTGCACCAGACTACAGTGGATTAACGTTTTTCTCGGGAGTCATGCTCCCATTCTCGGTTCATCTTGGGTCGAGCCGCAGAGTCCTCGCGGGGAACCGATCCGACTTGGATGTCCTCCATTCCCGTTTCCGCATTCCCGCAGCCGCCGTGCGCACTGCGGGCGTGTAGCTCAGATCCACGATCTCAACAGAAAAAACCGGTTCCTCCGGATAATCTACCGAACTATTGCTGGCTGTGCATTATGTTTCCTGCCAGAGGAAGAGAGGGAAACCGGAGCACCGAACGGCTGGTGACTGTAGGCTGCAAAAGGCCATTTTCAGCCTGAAGCGCGTCTTATTGATCGGTGTGACGGTAAAACCTGGACTAACCCCACCGCCGCGCTCCTTCATGTCCCGGGATGGAGAGTTGCTGTCGCTCCTGTATGCCGTGTTTCAGCCGGCTCTGGGACTGCATTTGGCCCCACTTCCGCTACCCAAACGTCCCCAACAACAACAACCATGTCATCGCCAACCCGGCCGCGCAGGCGGCGGAGATCCGCACAGTGTCCGGCGAAATCCGCGTCCCGTCGCCCAAGAAGCGGCCGGTGCAGCTTTACGCGGCGCTCTTCGACTTCGAGGCCCGCAGCGACGATGAGCTGACGGTGAAGGAGGGGGACAAGCTGTCGGTGATCGAGAAGCGAGGGGAGTATGTGCTCGCCAAGAAGCTGACCGGGTCTCTGGAGTCCGGACTGATCCCGGCGAACTACGTGGCTTTGCTGCAGGACGAGTTCGCCAAACACAAGTGAGTGTTCAGAACGCATCCTCTGCTCTACCTGTTTGTTCCCACAGCTCCTCTCTGTTTTTTCTCCATTTGCCAAGTGTCACCTGAGCCTTTGGTTGGTGCTGATGCGGGATCTGGTCTTTAATCAGCTGTGGGTCACTCTGGATGTGTCAAAAACAGCTGCTAAATTCCCAAAATGTTTCCTAAATCTATTCAAGGGTCTGATTTCAATACACAGATACAGTTAAAGAGACGGGGGGGTTAAATTATTCACAGTAACCGAACATGATCAGAAATCCGGTTTGTTTGATCCGGGACAAGTCATTAAAGATAATTCTGGAAACTGAGACGTCCTGGAAATAAAAGCTGCCAGCTGACTGAGGTTTGACTGTCAGAGACATTATTGTGCTGATATCTAAGTCACCAGTGAAACTGCCACAAAGGCTAAATGTAATCTGATGTTACCAAAAGTCTTGTGGGAGAAAAGATGTAATCTGACCTGATGAGACTTCATTCTGCAGCTGAAGCCTGATTTTTCTCTTTATTATATTTAGAGCTGAAGTGCTGATGGTTAATCAATCCACAGAAAAATTATTAGCTACTGTTTGGATAATTGATCAGTTGTCAATCTAATGCGATTGGCTGATTTTTATTTACTATTTTTATCTCATTTTAAATGTAATATTTCTGAGTTTTGTAGTCGAATAAATGATCGATAGAAAATTAATCTGCAACTATTTTGGTGATCAAATTAATAATTTAAGTAAAAATGGCAAAAACTCACTGGTTCCACCGTCTCAGATGTGTTTTGGATTTTTGTCTTTCATGATGTTAAACTAAATATATTTTAAGTTTTGGACAGTTAGTTGGACAAAACAATCCACTTGAATATGTCAACACAATTAGGGCTGCAGCAAACAAGTATTTTCATTATCAAATAATCTAATTTAATAATCGATTATTTTCTTGATTTAATGGTTCGGTCCATAATAAGTCTGAAAAAATAGCCATCCCAATTTCCCAGAGCCCAAGTTCACATATTCAAACAGCCGAACAAGAGTCCAAAACCCAAAGATTTTCAATTTACGGTCACAGACCTGAAACGATTAATCGATCACTCTGGATCTATTTTGATAATTGAATAATCATTCAAGTCATTTTATAAGCAAGAGCTCCCTGGTTCCACCTTCTCAAATGTGAATATTCTTGGTTGTCTTCTAATTATAGCCATTAAAAAGTATAAAAACGTAACTGTGAGGCTCCTGGCGTTCAGAGCGAAGTTAACACAGATCTTTGGGCCTCTGCTGCTGAAGCAGTCTGGAGCTAAATGTGGCCGAGAGGCTGCACGTGTCCCCGGCCTGCAGCTGCACGTCCTCCATTATTCATCCAGGCTGCAGGGAATCATCATGTTTCAGCCGAGCTCGCTCTGAGCTCTGAGCTTTTACTTCACTGTCTGTGTTCGTGTTGCTGACCTGACACTGACTCCACACTGTCCCACCGTCCTCAAACACTCCGCTGAAACTGAACACTGCATCATGTTTGTCTCTGATATCACAAATAACATCACTGATTCTATTCAGTTCAGTGAGCTTTATTGGCACGAATGCAACAAGACAATCTTGCCAGGCGTCAGGTAATAATGACATTTAAAAATAAAGAAATGGACTCTACAGGAAGGAGCAGACCATGTGAATTACACCCAGGGGCATTTTTATACAGTAAAAAGGCGAAAAAACTAAATTTACCTTAACTTTAACACACTTATTACACAAAAACAAGGCTACTTCTTTTTAAGGTGCATGAATAAGCGTTAAATGAAACGCCTCACAAGAAGAGTTTCATGCTTTCAGAGGCTTGCACTGTGTGTGTGTGTGTGTGTGTGTGTGTGTGTGTGTTAGGACAGGAGTTTTAAAACAAGTTTTAATTAGTAATTTTAAAGTTTGGCAAACGTTTCTCCTGCGATGAAGCTCCATAATTATCCCATAATATTACTGTGGTGCCCAATAATCAGTATTATATGACCTGTATCAGTATCAATTTAGTAGCTTTATAACATTTTTAGGGCTTTAAATAAAAAATTATGTTCCTTATCAATCAATCTGCTGGCTATTTGATTAATCAGATTATCATTTTGCCTTTGTCTGACTGCCATTAAGGACTGGATGGCTAACAATTATTTACAGCGGAGGTCTTTATCATTGCTTCAGATAGTTTCCAAGGTTGCCCAGTGTTTTGGGTCCCTTTCTTCTGCTGTAAATCTTAGAAATCTTGGTGTTATGTTTGAATCTGGACCAGAACGCAGCTGCGAGGCTGTTGACCAGGTCCAGCAGGACAACTCGCATCACACCCATCTTATCTTCTTCACACTGGCTTCCCATCAAGTTTTGGATTCATTTTAAGGTTCTTGTTTTTACGTATAGAGCCCTGCATGGTCAGGCACCGGTGTGCATCTCTGACCTGCTCCATCCTCACATCACCAGCAGGTCACTTGGGTCTTCTGACCAGGGCTCACTGGTTGTTCCTTGTCAACTGAACACAAAAGGCGATCGTGCTTCTGAAGTGGTGGAACGCCCTTCCTATAGACATACGATCTGCGGTCTCTGTTGACGCCTTTAAAAAGCAGCTGAAGCAGCGTTATTTATTTAAACCGCCCTCTGTCTCGCCTCGTGCTGTATGATGTTTGTCATTTTCGTGTGTTTTTAAGGTCTACTGTTGTTTCTTTTTAGTACACTTGTACTTCTGTGAAGCACTTTGTGACCTTGCTCTGTGAAAGGTGCTGTACTAAATAAACTTTAATTACTTACTTACCTATAAAATGTCAGATAATGGTAAAAATCTAATGTTCACAATTCAAAAGTCTAAAATTTTTAAGTGATTAAAAAAATGGCAAAACACAGCAGCAAATCCTCGAAGTGGAGAAGCAGAAAACAGCAAATGTTAAAATACAAGAACTTGAAACAATTAATCAATTAACTTTCTGGTATATTTACTCCTATAATAACTTTGTATTCTTGTAATCTTCCCATAGAAACTTATAGTGCCGATACTTTATCTTCACAGTGTTTAGACTTTTTGATCTAAGTGTGTCCCTGCAGTCTGATAATATTTGTAGAGTCTGTTATAAATCTTGAGGTCTCCGCTGTTCTTGAGTTGCTGCTTGTCGCTGCTGTCGGTGAACCGGAGCGTCACGGCGAGCCGGCACGCCCTCCCTGATAATGTAAAGTAAAGGTTAGTTTCTGATGTCTGAGCAAACAGGCGGGGCTCAACAACACTTTAACTCTTCATGAGTTTAACTTCTGAATAAATCCCTCCAAAGTGCTCACTTTTCTATTTGAACAGTGGACTTAGTGACGTGTATTCTGGGAAATGGCTCACATCAACTGGTTCAACAGTGTTGCTGCTGTTGAACCAGTTAAACTGTGTAGTTTTTCTAATGTTTACCTTCTTTATTCTGTGACTGTCAGCTTACAGTGTACAAAATGTGATCAGGTGGACTGTAGTACTGTACTTAAGTTCAAATTTGAGGTATTTGTACTTTAAAAATCCAGATTTTTTTCACACAAAACATTTAAAAATGTACAAGTACAGCTGAAACGATTAGTCGATTGACAGAAAATGTATTATTATTATTTTTTTTTTTCATGTAAAAACATTTCATGCTTCACAAACGTGAAGATTTGCTGCTGCTTTTGTTTTTAATCTAATATTTTTAATGTTTAGGGTTTGGACTGTTTATTGGACAAAACAAAGCATTGTGAAGGCGTCACTTTGGGCTCGGGGTCATCGTGACGGACAAGTTTTACAAACCAAACAATCAATCGATTAATGGAGAAAACAATCATTAGCTGCAGTCCAATACAAAACAATCCTGCTTTTACATGAAAGCATGAAGAATAATCATCTAATGAGATCTAATAGTAGAACAGGCACTTTTAATACTTTAAGATTATTTTCCTGATTATATTCGCATACTTTGATTTAATCATTTTCAATGCAGGACTTTTACTTGTAACAGAGTATTTTTACTCTGTTGTGGAATTAGTACTTTTACTTCAGTAAAGGATCTGAGTACTTCCTCCAGCTCTGGATCCGTGTGTGCTTTCACCTCTAACACGTTCACCTTACATTCATTTGTTGTTTAGCTCCCATGTCACGTCATGATTGTCTTTCTTTGTGTCACATTCCTCCACACACCGTCTGATCACGCCTCTATCTTTCTCGTCCGTCTCCTCTCTGTGCAGGTGGTACTATGGGAACATAAACCGTGTGAAAGCTGAGAAGCTGCTGCTGGCCTCCCAAAACAAAGATGGCTCCTTCCTGGTTCGCATCAGTGAGAGTCACAGTGACGAGTACACGATCTCCGGTAAGCGCCACCACCAATCATCTCCATTCTCAGCAGTGACCTCTGACCCTCCCGGGTCTCTCTCTTGTCTTTCTTCAGACCAGGATTCACACTCTGACTTATTTGATCCCTTCTTGTTTCATTTGTTGTGAATCTAACACAATGACTTAAACGGGCAGTAAAAGTACATTCTGACAGTACTGGTCACGTTACAGCTGGTCCCATTCTAGAAAAGAAATATACATAAGCATAGAGAGATTATAATAAACAGACAATAAGAAGTATGCAAACTATATGTGCATCGTACTACAAATGCAGTCATGTGACTCGTCAGCTTCGAGTTAAACAACTGAGTGAGATGTAGATATGTAGAGCCAGTATCTCCAGTAACATCAGAAACATGTAATCAGAACTAAACTGTGTTGTTTTTGAACATCACTGATGAGTCAACATCAGTTTTGTCCCATTAATATTTCTGAGCTTTTTCTGGATTTGTAGCCTTATTTCTTTTTGAATTAGCTTGTGATTTATTTATCCGCAGGGTTTCTTTCTAAATGTGACGTACGCGTTGTCAAAGTGGTGAAGAGGTTTTTTTTCTTCATCTGCGTGTGTTTTCTTAAGTTTTTGGTGCTTTGAGCTCTCTCCACCGTGCCGTGTTTCCTCGCTGCATTTCTTCTTCGCCTCCTCCCTCCCTCGCTATTCTCTGGCTCTTCTTCATCCTGTCCTCCATCCACCAACCCCCACCCACCCCCTGCCTCCACTGCCCTTCTGTCTTTCGAGGTCTCCAGCCGCTGTGTCAACCTTAATCTCCCTGCCTTCGGTTTTCTCTCTCTGCTCCTGCTGTAGAGGCCGTGAGGTGAGGCCCTCAGGCGGCCATGTTGGAGGTCGACGGTACATGAAAAAAACGCCTGATTGCAGTTTTCAAATTATACGACTTGGTGTTGGATAGAAATAATTGATCTCTAGTTTTGTTTTTCGGATTTTGAGCTGGTTATTTTTGGTGCAGACTGACCAGTTTTGGTCTGCTAGAGTCCAGTGATACCGGATTCTGTGGGTAGATCGTAGTTAAGGATCTGTGTACGTGAGCATACAAGAAAGTGATTGGCAAGACGTGTGACAATACAGTTTATTCTTTAATCTGTCATCTCGCTGTGGTTTGGTTTTGGAGGCTCATGTTGACTTTATATTAGAGCTTTAATTTGAGCTTTTATAGAAATATCAGCATTGTCTGTTAAGTAACAAGAAATCACAGAACAGAAATGTTAAAAATATCTTTGGGGTAGTTTAGAAACAGTGTCGCCTTTACGTAGTTTGTCCACCAGAGAGCGCTGACAGGTATATTTTTAAACTGTAGGACATCCTTCTGGGTACAAACTTGAATGTAAAAACAATGTGTGGTTTTACATGCTGTAATTATTTCTTGGCAAACAGAAGTTAGTTACAGTAGTAACTCAAGTGAGCTTTAGAGGTGTTTGTAGGTGTATTTCTGAGCTTTGGAGGGAGCCAGGCTAGCTGTTTCCCCCTGATTCAAGTCTTTATGCTAAGCTAAGATAATCACCTCCTGGCTCCAGCTCAGTACTTAATACACAGACGTAAAATTTACATAATCTTCTCATCTAACTCTCAAAAAGAAAGCAAATAAGCACGTTACCTAAATGTTGAACTATTCCTTTGTCCAGACCATTTCTGTTTTTCTTTAATTGGAGCTTGAAAACAGTAGAAATCAATAAACCTGAACAAGCTGTTAGCTAGCCGCAGAGTTTGGTCGTCAGTCGTAGTAACCTACATTTGGAAGCCGGTCGTCGTCATCAGACTACACTTTTATGAATGAGCCCACAGCCAATTCTCTAATAGCCCTCATGAGATCTGTGACTTCAAAGCCTCTCTCTCCTGAATCACCTCCAGCCCTCTTGCTCCTCGTGACTTTGTCCCTCCTTTTTCTTTTCGTCCTCTGGCTTTCTCTCCATCCCTCCATCGACTTCCGTCCTCCCCCCTCGCCCCCTTTCTTTCAAGGTCCTTTAGGTCCCGGGGGGGGGGGGATGCTGCAGTTGTACGTTCACTTTTCACCGTGCTAGTCCTCCTGAAATATGCATCATCAGTACTCTGTGTGCAGACCACGCCTTCAGTTACTCTGTTTCATGGCACAATTACACACATAAACACGACTGTCTTCCTGTTTTTGGAGCCTGTCCCCGTCTCAATCGAAGTGTTTCTACACGTGTGTGTATTTGGATGTTGCAGTCAGTATCTGATTGTAACTTGTATGTAGCTACAGTTCTTTGATATTTAAAGCCAATATGTGAAGAATTTTTATGCGATTACAAATTATTTTGATGGAATAAGCTTTTTGTTTGTAGAAAAATATTGACGACCGGGAGTGCCAAAGTAGAGGCTTTAAAAATCTCATCTTGTCTTTATGTCTTTCTGTGTTTTAGAAACAGCACTTTGAATTGCGTTGGTACTGAAAGATGCCGTCTAAATACTGTAACTAAGTACCTCAAAACTGTATTTTAGTACAGTACTTTATACTTCTACTCCACTACAATTCAAACTGAAATATTGCATTTTTTACTCCAACTACATTTATTTGATAACTTTAGTTACTTTTTAGATTCAGATTAATATAAACAAATCTATTATTACATTAAGATGAGACTTTATTGATCCCTTGGGGGGATTCACAAGCTAATATATAAAGTAATTACCATTAGTGATGAACACATTAATGCATTAGTAATTATGATTCTGAAATGGGCCAGTCTGCATGAGTACTTAAACTTTTGGTACTTTAAGTATATTTTGATGCTAATACTTTTGAACTTTTACTCAAAACAGAGTATTTCTGCACTGTGGTATTGCTGCTTTTACTTTACTTCTTCCACCTCTGTTGTCTTCCCTCTCGATGCACACGACGGTGTTGGATGCAAAACAAAGCAAATAAGAAAACATCTGTACACCTATCTCCATTCCTAAAAACCTAATATATGACGTAAGAAGCATTCATTCACAATAATTAGATCATAAATTGGATGTCTGCAATGGGGACAGTGTGCAGATATTTTGATCTTTTTTCACTCGATGTCTCAGTTGTATAAAAGTTTTAGTTTCACATTTTTAAATGTGAAACAGGTCTGAAGTACACACTTCAGTATAATCACTGATATACTCCTGAAACAAGGGTAAACAAGTATTTTGACATGCAAATCACATCAGTGCTGACTGAGAAGCCATGAATGGAACGACGATGTTGTTCTGCATATCTGATGTTTTCCCTGCGGTCCATTTAAACACAAAAGCGCCTCCTTCCAACAGACGGAAGAAGTCTTTGTGCGTTTCGAAGCCAACAAGAGATACATTTCGGCTTGTGACAAAGACTGAAACGAGTTGGATGGTGAAATAATCAGATAAACAAGAGCTGGAGCAATGAGGTTCATCAGTTTATTTAGTTAGGATGTGACTGTTTGTGTAATTTAAACATACAATAACCCTCCTCTCCCTCTTGCAGCCCGGAGTGAGGGGAAGGTGTACCACTTCCGGATCCAGCGCTCCTCCATCGGCGCGTATTTCGTGTCGGATAAGATCTCCTTCGCGACGCTGGGAGAGCTGATCTCCTACTACCAGAAAAACGGCCGCAGCCTCGGGGTGCCGCTGGAGGAGCCCTGCGCCCAGCAGGTAGGGCGCAAAAACACAATGTTTTTATGTCTATTCTTGTGAGGACCCTCACTGACATAACGCATTCCCTTGCCCCTAACCTTAAAGCTGCACCAATCAATATTTTATATTACCAATGGAACAAATGACTGAGATATACGTAGGAATGAATTATCACCAGTTCCCCTCAGCTCTACAGAGTGTTTTAGCGTCTTGCAGCTCATTGTTTTGGTTTTATGGCCCACAACTTTCACTGATTTGGCTCAATCTCGGCAGCAGACCTACTGAACCAGACAGACAGACAGTTAATGACTAGCTGGTGAACACAGTGGAGCATTTAGCAAAACATTTGCTCTTGGGGATAATAAAGTTAAAGTTGAAGAACCACATATTTCCCTCAGGAGTTTGGTGGAGCATGAAACAGAGCTAAAAGAAGAATTAACATTGGACTTATATTTGTCAGATGGCCAGAAACATGACTCCAAATAAATGCTTATGTTTCTACGTATCTGGTGGATGTGTAAATAAGCAACTGTTTGCTAACAAGTTCACCATTACCAACTTTAAAAGTTGATAATGTGAATGTTTTTGTCGCTGCCCCTAAGTGACCAAAAAAACCCCAAAACAAGATCAATTAATGCAGCTTTGAAACTGCAAAAACTTGGGGGAAGCAAAAACAAGCTGTGAACACAACATTAACATATCATCAGCTTTTAAGTTGATTTGTTGAACTTGCTAGCAAACAGCTGTTTATTCCAGCTATGGAGTCGTGTTTGTGTCACCTGATGAATGTAAGTCCGGTATTTCCTCTCTCTACTAGCTCTGTTTTTGGTCTCCACCAGCTCCTGAGGGAAATATCTGCCTCTTTAGCTGCTAAATGCTCCACTGTGTCCACGCTGAGAGGGAACCAGAACAGTAACGTTACAGCCGGACAGATAAACAATGAGCTGAAACTCACTATAAAGCTCCGTAAAGCTGAGCGGAGCTGCAGATTTAGTCTTCACTTTAAAAAGGTCTAAAACTCTAACTGGTCCTCACAAAGATAGAAGTACAAGAGCACACAAAATCATCCATGTGCACATACCATGTGTATGTGCACCGGTAGTTTTCTATTGCGTCTTTATTATCAGTACACATACACACACCTGAATATACTACTAACATTTGCAGCCCTGCCTTTGTAACACAAAGTATAAACACAATAGATAATGAAGCAAGATTTTATTGATTCTGAGGTGAGAAATTAAATGTTACAGCAGCACAATAAAAGCCCAAAAACTTACAACTGTAACTCCGAAGCAAAGTGACTAAAGTGAATATAGTATAAATATAATACAAAACATGTAGTATTTTACCAAATAGTTCTTTATTCACCACAGTGACAAAACCACAGAAGCTAAAATGGATAGAAATTATATTTCACTGTTTTTCATGTCAACTTAAACAAGTGTTCTATCAGGACACTTAATGTAATTTGTCTTGTGTTTCGGTTAGTTGTCAGTTTAACCATTTGGTCACTTCCACCTGAGTTAACTTGTAAAAATAGCGTTTCATGTCTAGTAGTGTTGGAATTGGTCCAGTAGATCGCCTCAGCCCCGTCAAAGTGCATCCACTAAACGTGCTTGTTTTTGTCACTGACTGGTTCAGACTGTTATTCGAAGTGTCTGACAACATTATGGAAAGGATCCATACAGAGACAGACCGTTTGTTAAAGAGTAAGATCCTTTTTGATATAACCAGAAACGGAAGTCTCACTGAGAAATCAGTTGTTGCTGGAAGACGACGGTGTTTCTGGTTAAACAAAAAGGATCTTACTCTTTAACAAACGGTCTGTCTCTGTAGGGATCCTTTCCATAATGTTGTCAGACACTTAGAGTAACAGTCTGAACCAGAGTCAGTGGCAAAAACAGGCACTTTTAGTGTACATTGCAGCCTGTTTTGCAGCTGCCTGCTGAGGCGATCTACTGGACCAATTCCAAAACCTTTTGTACCTATAGGGCCCAGGTTTAAAAACACCAGAATTACCCTTTTTAATTAGTAAATCTTTCTGCACGTTACCAGAGGGTGAAGTTGTGCCGGAAACTTGACTTCAACTAAACTGGATCTGCATTTCAGCTAACGGAAATTAGCTTTCTGTAGTATTTCTCAATGAAAACCAGCAGCCAATAATGACCCACAACAACAGTTCCCACTGATGCTGATAATTCAAGGCAGCAAAAGCTCCGGTTTTTAATCCAGAATGTTCCACTATCTTTTTAATTTGAGCAGCTTTTGTCTTTGCAGCCAGAATCTGAAACAAAGCGCAACAAAGAGCCTGAATTCATCTTTCTGTTGTCGCCCCGCAGCAGGAATTTAATGAGTGCCGTCTTAAGCTTTATGTGCATAAATTAATACCAAGAGGCAAACATGTTTGGAGTGTAATTAACCAGAGAATAAAATATTTGGAACGGTTTTAGAATAAAATCACGTGGCAGTGCTGTAATTACGCGTGCTATCTCTGCACTGCAGCTTAAACTAAAACCCCCAGCGAGCCGTCTTCTCTATTCACGGCTCATCAGCTCGAGCTCGGCGGGGCACGATGGCGCTCGCTGAGGTTTCTGCGTATCTGGACACTTTTCACTGCGGCATACCCGCCGCTCTTCACGTTACAAATACAGAGTGACGTTTTAGGATAAAAGGAATATTAAGTAACATTTACAGATATTATCAGAGACGCATCAAGTTGCGGCTTTTCCCCACACGGATAAAGAACATAACGTCTGGATCAGAGGCCGCTCAGTGATTCCTCCCTCTTCTCTCTTCCCTTCCAGAGGAGGCTGAGAGTCTGAGGCCACGGACACACTGAGGCAGACGCACACACACGCTTCATTTCAACATGCAAACAGACAAATTTACAACATTTTGTTTCAATTTCAAATAATTTTCTACAATCAGAATCAATCTGTTAATTGTATGTGAGTATTGATTTGCATGTCATGTCTCTGCTGCAGCTCACCGAGTTTGATTCAAGAAAGATGTTTTAACAATTTTAAAGAAAGTCCACTCGGTGACCCTGAAACATCATCACAGCTCACTGCTGGTTGTTTCGAATTAAACGCACTTCATTAGGGCTGCAACGATTAATCGATCGACAGAAAACTAATCTGCAACTATTTTGATAATAAACTGATCATTTAAGTTATTTTTCAAGAAGAAAGTTGAAAATTACGCCATTTTTCTTGGTCTTGCATGCTGATAAATGTAATATTTTGGGTTATGTGATGGGCATTTTTCACTGTTTTCTAACGTTTTATAGACCAAACGATTCATTGAGAAAATAATCAGCAGCGCTACAGTTCATATTAGGTTTCAAACTATGGACAGTGAGCTGGGAAGACACATTTTGGTGTTTGGAGCTTCTATCAAGCACTAAAACTAAATTCATGAATTAACATGTGAATTTGTGAAGAGCTGTAAACCTCACGGCTGCTGAAATGTTTTTATTTTCAGTCCAAATCCTGAATATTATATTCATGATAGTGTTAAAATATAGACCTTTATTAAAGTGTTTTCTCTCATCATTTCTATACAGCTCTGTGTCTTCTGCAGCTTCACTGGGCTTAAACACGGTCTGCTGATCGTTCAGCCTTCAAACACAAGAATAAATCTGCTTTTAGGAAGTGACACACTCGCATTAAGATCCTATTTAATTGCTCTATCAGTTAAATGTTTTACCAGTAAAAAGAGTCGCCAACGACGCCTTCAATCGCTTTTTATTGACTTGGCTACGAAATGAACAAGAACAAAATCTTGTGCCAAGAGACCCAGTCAGTAAAAACCGATAAAGAATGGTCTGTGGCTCTGTTTGTGTCTAAAATAATTATAAATGAAGGGAGAAACAGTTTTTTTTTATTAAGTGGGATAAACAAAACAATCTGCCATCCTTAAAGTGTGCCATAATTACAGAAAGTGTAAGAAAGAATCATTTTCATGGAGTTCTCTGTTTAAAGTGGACTGAAACTGAATGTTGTTTATTCCAATTTAAATGTCCTTTTTTTATTTCTAATTTGGTTTTTTTTTTGGTTTTTATACACGAGGCAACTGTTGTGTTGTTGAAGCTAAACTAAACCTGGAGTCATTAATTCATTTGTTTATTGAATATATTTAACTGAATGTGTCTCAGCCAATAAAAAACACTGCTGCGGCAACACAGGAGTTGCCCAACAAGCTGCTTTGTGTCTCACCTGATCAGGTTGATTTGTAGCGTATTATTTATATCTGAATTTTGTTTATTTCATTTATTAATCATGTTTTAAACCAACCATTTCATTGATCTGTTCATTTCATGTTTATCAAAGCACTTGATCATTAGAACTAAATGTTTTGTAGCACCTGATTGTTAATGACAATAAATTTGTCATAAAAGGTTTGAATTCATGTCCCATTTTTTGTAACTTACCTTACACCGTGCTGATGATCTGTCGATACCGAGCCGTCTGCATGTGCATCAAACCTGGAAAAAAGCCACCAATAAGAATCTGGCAAAAATAGTATTTTAATTTGACAAGGTGAAGACAAAATATAACCAAATATTTCACCATTTTATCATCATGGTCCAAGCTTTTGTCCACTGTCAAATTAGGAGACTTACGTGAAATGAACATTTCTTTTACTCAGTGGAACATTTTTGCATCAGGAGGGAATCAAACGCAGACTGTTGTAATTGATTTTCATGTTGTCCCGTTTGGTCGTGTCTCCTGTGAGGAGAGAAGAGATCTGTGACCAAAAAATATTCATAATGTCAGAAAACCAACAATCAGTGTTGAGGGAAAGTGCCCAGAATATGTAATTTAATGAGTCCACAATCAATGACGTACTTTATTGTAATCAAAAGCACAATTTCAAGCCTCAACTCCTCCTTTTGGTCTATTACAACATTTCATCAAACACTGATTTCCTGCTTTAATGGTGATGCAAATTCTGCAACTAGGCGACTCATTTATTCTCTCACAGTCCTACATGGTTATGTGTCTCAGCACCTTGTATTGTGAAGAGTGGGGAGCTATTTTTAAACTGATGAATCAAACAATATTTATTTAAAATGCACAATCCTTCAGTGTTGGAAAATGTAATAAGACACACATTCGGTTTGCCAGCGTCGCCTGCTCACTTGATTTAAGCGGTTTTGATTTAAAGTTGTCCGGACTCACCCTGTCGTCTCTGTGCAGCGGGAGCTGTTCGACATGGAGCCGTGGGAGAGACCTCGAGAGGAGTTCAGACTCCACAAGAAGCTGGGCGAGGGACACTTTGGAGAGGTGTGGGAGGCTCTGTGGACCACAGAGAACAAGAAAGTGGCCATAAAGACGCTGAAACAAGGTACGAATGCAGATCGTGGCTATGTTTACATTCAGTGTTTCTCACATAAACACATTGTGTGTACCCATTAAAGACCTGCTCTGTATGAAAAGAGCCCGGAGATAACTTCTGTTACGATTTGGCGCGATATAAATAAAACTGAATTGAGCTGAATGAGGCCTAACAAACATGTTAAAATGCATTTCCTGCCTCATAAAACAATTGCAAAGCAGATTGTTTTGACAATTTGGAAACCAGCATTGCTTTACAGCCATGTTTACATTTTGCACATTCCATCCTCCTCCTTATATATTTTATTTTACATATTTAATTTTATATTTCTGATTCTTGACTTTTGCAGTATTGTTTTTTTTCCTTTTCTCTTACTATGTACCAAAATACCAAGACAAGTTCCTCGTATGTGGAAACCTACCTGGCAATTTCTGATTCTGGTTTGTTCGCCTGCACTTTTGTTGGTAAATGGCTTGTTTTGTTTTTTTGACCCATTACGCCACCTGTAGATCAGTGGAACAGTGTGAAACCACTGACAGGAATATGTGTCATATCAGCTGCATGCACAAGATACAGTACAAACAATAAATTGGTTTGGGCCTGTTGCTACAGATGCACGAACCAGGAAGTCCAGTTTAAAGCTCATCAGGTGCTGAAACACTTCTAGGTAGTTTCTATTTAAATGAAGCAGGATTTTACAACTCTCCTTACACTTGCAAAGGTAACAGAAGACTTAGTGCAGTGCAGCACAATACATGATATAAAGTATCCTACCGTGAATGTGTGCTTGGATGTTTCTGATTGGCCAATGCAGGGAGTTCATTCAGGAGGCTAAAACTACATATGGAGGACAGATGGACAAAAACATGAGTGTGATGGAGAGCAGTGAATATTTAAAGAACAAACGGAAGGAAGGATGGATGAAGTTACACATTAATGGGCAGAGAAAGAGAGGTGGGGGTTATTAAAAGAGGCTAAAAGAAAAGCTGCTTTAAAAAAATTTTTTTGCAGGATTTAATGAAGGGAGAAAATGAGAAATGTCGTTAGGTGGTGATCGAGAGATGAATGAAAAGAGTGAGGAGGTGGTAGGTAAAAAAAAAAAAAAAAAAGTAAATTATGGAAATGAGGGACAATTTGGAGAAATGTGTGAGTCTGCATGGAGAAGAGAGGACAGATGTGGTTGTAAAGATGAATGTGAAGCCAAATTAATGACATGAAAGCAGCAAAAGGACAACCAAGAGAATCAAAAGAGGCATAAATTCACCAGTAATTCTGTTTCTCCTCCTCCTCCTCCAGAGGACACGAAGCAGGACGAGTTTGTGAAGGAGGTCCAGGCGTTGAAGAGCCTCCATCACCCGAAGCTGATCCAGCTGTTGGCCATGTGCTCCAGAGGAGAGCCGGTCTACATCGTGACCGAGCTCATGACCAAAGGAAGCCTCAAGTCCTACCTCGCCTGTGAGTGCTGCAACACACACACACACACACACAAATGCTTAGGTTGCAAATGTGGTTCGTCATCAACAGCAAGTGTTTCGATTGGTTTATTTCCCCCGGCTGCTTTCTGAAAGAGGAGACTCCACTGTTGGTTTAATATGCAAAGAGGTTTAGAAGAGGAAGTTTAATTTTGCTTTTCTTGGGTTTGAGAATCTCAGCCCTTACACCTCACTTTTTTTTTTTTTTAAGAAATCCCTCCCCTGAAACAGTATTTAGGTCAAGTGACATTAAACCCCCCCCCCCAAATCCAGAGCAAATGGAATTATAATCTGTGTTCTGGCAGAGAAATATTGTCCTGACGTTTTACAAAAGGCTTTAATCACAGAGAGTCTTAGTGAGCGAGTGTGAGGGGTTTGACTCAGATATTTCTGGGTTTTATTCTTCATGCTGTGTGTGCGTGCACGTCATTACTGTACTTATCTCCCTTCTGTACAGAAATAGTGTCACAGGAAGAAAAACCACTTCCTTCAACATCTGGTTGGGAAATTGGCCAATATGTTTAACATGTTGCATTAAAGTTGTTCCTCTACAGTGAAACCTCAGTTTACATCATGTATTTCCTCCCTACAGAACTATTATTATTAACAGTGTGACATGGTTTCATTTACAAATCACATCTTTAGCAAACAGTTTAGTACTGCAGCTGATTATTGCCATTAGGAGTAGAACAATGTAATGTGTTCCCCGAATAACATTGCTGCTTCTCTAATGTAGCGTCTGTTTGCTTTATCTGCACAGCAATAAACAGTCGGCTTCATGAGTCGTTAGACGAGAGAGAAAACATCCGCCACTCATTTGCGCCACAGGTTCCTGGGACTGAGGGGGTTTTAAAATCAGAAATAAAAACACTAAGCACTTGCACTGTGGCACTGAACACGCCTTTAGTTGTTAGTTTGAGATGGATGCACTCTAGCACTTGTACCTTTGGTCGAGTTTGAATGCACTTGTAAGCTGCTTTGGATGAAAGTGGAACATTTTTGCTTACCTGTTCACCTTACCTTAATAGTTTGTGAGTACGGACCAAAATGTTCCCGAGTATTAAAAATTTGGATTGAATGCTTTAAGAGCTTTAAATCCCTTATGAACCTCTGCGTGGTTTAAGATCCTCGGGCAGTGGTCTCCTGTCAGAGTCTTTAAACGTACTTTTATGGGAAGGAACATCGATTTTATCTGACTTGCCTGTTTATTTTGTTGGTTTATAATTTATTGCTTATTATTTTATCACTCACTTTTATTTTTCTCTATGTGAAGCACTTTGTTTTGATACTACTGTGCTCTATAAATAAAGTTTATTATATATATTTCCTGATTTAATCATAATTTTACACTATAATGGTGGCTTTGTGCTAACAGAGCTTTTAAAGAGCAATTTAACACCCTTTTAGCTTGAACAGCTTCACAAATTCAGACAAATGCATTCAAACCCAGACTGCAAACTCGATTGATTTTTGTTTGGCGAGATGAGAATGACTTATAGTAATGATTTTTCACAGATTTCTTTAAGCTTACAGGGCAAAATAACTTCCAGAAAAGGCAACTACTGTTACAATGTACACTATAGAATAGATAATATAACTAGAAAATTCCAAATTGAAATTTTAAGGTGTGCCTGAAGTGCCCAGCGTGTCCTTTTTTTGCCCCGTCTCTTGCCTTACGTGGGCCTTCAGTTTTAATTATGACCAAACCACATCCTTCATACATTGTAATTATGACAACAAAAAGCTTCCATAGTTTACATGCGAAGTGTAGTA
>LKNJ01003348.1:0-45855 GCA_002120245.1 Maccullochella peelii
ACGAAAGGAGAGGGGGGAGGGAGGGAGGGAGGGAGGAGAAGAGGTTCAGGGACAGGGGAATGGAATCTGTGTGTGTGCATTCTGACGAGGCGCAGAGAGCCTCCCTCCGAAACTGCAGACGTGTTTACACAGCACAGGTTCACACAGTCGCTCGTACAAGTGCACACACACACACGCGCGCGCACACACACACACACACACACACGAGTTGAGCCCTAGCTCTAGTTAAGGTGCTCCTGTGTCGTGTGCACACTTACATTGAGTTTAGCATTGAGCTCGGTGACAGGGGATTAAACTAACGGAACTGTGTGTGTGTGTGTATGTGTGATCTGCCTTGTTCTCAGTAGGGACAGAGCAAACAGACAGAGGCAGCTATCAGCCGCTCCATTGTATTCATCTGATCACTAATCTTCAATGGTTAAATCATTATCCATCCACCACCTTAGCAAAGGGCCAGGCAAACACTACTGGGCTGTCACCAAGCAGCACTAGTCCTTAATATGTTACTGACACACACACACACACACACACACACACACACACACACACACACGCGCACACACATGCAAACACAAGAGCTCATATAGTTCATACATGCTCACTAACCCCATGAGTGTTACATTGTGTTTATTCGTCTCACAGGAATGAGACACAGGCAAAAATTAGCAAATACAAGCATTGTATACATTGTATAGATGTACATGTATGAAATAAATACAAATCTACACACACACACACACACACACACACACACAAAGAGTGAGAGTCGTTGCTATCTCCGGGTCTGAGGGGCCTCCATCACTCCCAGCAGGATACTCGGGCAAATCTAATTGCAGGTAAATGTACAGTGTAGCTCTCTGTGGCTCCTGTGTGGAGAAGATGGGAGGAGAGGCCCAGCGACATGGTTAGTATTGGTCGGGATGACTGATTGGCCCTGCCCTAACTACATTAGACTGTGGAGAAGTGGCTGGCTCTCTTTCCCTCCCCCATACACACCACTGCTGCTACTCCGTTCCCTGCCAGCCCCTCCACTCCTTCAGAGATGGCAAAGGTATTCGGCAGGGCTTTGGTGGGGCTACTACGTGGGGACGCCGGGCGTGACCCGTCCCCGCCATGGATCCCTGCATCTCAACCTCCAATAGAGAAGCCCACGGATGATTGGAGCGTATTAGCAGGCTGTTGGGCTGGAGGTAGTCCAGGCCCAGCGAAGGGCTCTGCCATCTAAGATCTGATCAGAGGTTATTAGCAGTAAAGAGCCACTGTGGATGAGGGGAGAAGAGACATCATTTACAGGGTCAGAGCCTGGCCGCACAGAGCCGGCTGGGCAGTGCACACACACAGAAAAAACACACACGAGGCTAGACGCACACACACTGGACAGTAAAGGGCGGCTCATTACTCAGTGAGAGCTCAGGTTTCCAGCGTAGACCTCTCCATTAGACCCCCAGTTAGGGAGAAATGAATGGCTGTAGCTTCTCCGCACTCATAAACCATCCAACCATCCACAGCAGGAGAAAATGAGATACAAGTAAAAGGAGGGAGGGGATCTTAGAGGTAGTGTGTGTGTGTGTGT
This sequence comes from Maccullochella peelii, assembly GCA_002120245.1. Classification (NCBI taxonomy): domain Eukaryota; kingdom Metazoa; phylum Chordata; class Actinopteri; order Centrarchiformes; family Percichthyidae; genus Maccullochella; species Maccullochella peelii. The sequence continues at coordinate 1,574 of LKNJ01003348.1, forward strand.
GTGCACAAGAGAGAGCTGAGGGGTCCTTGGGGTCTTTGAGATGGAAATGTCCAGCTGGCCGGCCGTCTGCTGCCTGACCCCTGAGCTCAAGGTCAAAAGCCAGGGCCCCCAACCAACCGGCCACTGACCAACACACACACATACAGTATACACACAGCTACACACACTCCACATATCCACACATGCTCATTTCCCGCTTGTGTTTGTATGTGTGTATTTATGTGTGTGCTTTCAGCGAGAGGGGAGAGGGAGCAGATCATTTAATCTGGCTGACATCATAATCCCTGACGCGTGTTTAACTAACTGGCTGACCAGCAGAGGAGCAGAAGGGCTGAGTAATTATCTCATTTGGATACATTAATAACGGAGCATCACTCACCGTTACCTCGACTCCACCGATCCTGAATCAATCACAGTGCGCGGCGAAGTGTCTTTGCACGTGTGAGAGAGAGAGAAAGAGAGTGCGTGCATTTGTGTGTATTCTTGTGTGTTCACTTGCATGTTTGAGGAAGCTGCATTGATGCGTTGCACCCCGAAGCAGAGTGTCGGCCATCACACAGCCCCAACCTGCAGCAGGAGCGAGCTAAAATGGAGACCGGTGCATGTGTGTGTCGGCTTCTGTGCATGTGCAGTATTATTACACCGGTGTATGGATTTGTAGGAAAGCCAAAACTCTCAAAAAAATGAACCACAAATCAACAATATTGGAAGGGAAACAATCAAAGAATTGAATCAAGAGATGAGAATATGAGAAGGATATGCGGGTGCATCAAGCAACGGGCATATCGTTTCAAACTGAAGTGCACATTCAAAGCAAATTGCTCAAAGGACGGAGATCCACACAAACAGCAATCAAATTAAATGGCAGCTGAAACAAAGAGAAGTGGACCTACGCATGTGTCCTTGTGTTTGTGTGTGTGAGTGTGTGTGCGTGTGTGTGTGCGCCGCATCAGGGTCTTAGGAAAATTATTGCTATTGATTTAAGGCGGAGAAACGTGGAAATGTTACCAGATGGGACATTTAGCTGTGAGTGGCTTCAGATGAGACGAGTCATCCTCGAAAGGCCAGGGCAGAGAGACGCAGCGAATGCACATCAAAACACCAAATGCTGTCCAGAACCTTCCCTCAGGACGAACCCACAATTCACCATCAAATTCTGAGGTATATTAATTCATGTGCATGGAGATTTTAGCTTGTATATTGGATTCAAGGTGTCTGAATTTGCTGAAACGGACAACTCTAAAGGCAGCTCTTTGGAATTTACTACAAAAAAGTCAGACTTAGTCTAAGTAATACTGAACCAAATCTACAGAAGCACAAACTTTGCATAAAGGTTTTCTCTTGCCTATTTTTTGTCTTTTGCTGTTCTGTTTTGTATGCACTCCTGTTACAAAATAAGCAGTAACTTATAATGGTTTACACAGATAGAATTGTGAGGCCATGCCATATAAAGCTAACAAACCCCTCCATTCGGCCCACGGCTTGTGGGCTGAATAGTTATTGGTTATTGGTTGTGAATGGAATTCTATTCACAACCAATAACTCTAATGAAGGTCATCACACGGCAAACTGTACGGGTGTACATCTGATTAAGATTGAAGGAATGGGAATTTGCAATGTCAACATACAACATGTCAAATTGTACAATTTGAGACCTGTGAATGGATAATAAATCTTTGAAAATTACAATCATAATGTTCACAAAAATGACAACCTGTGAAACAAAGTTTAGTAATACTGTATCAAGTGCAAAACACAAATCCCTTCTTTTAAGAGCTTTTCTTTCATCCAAGGAAAGTTTGCAAAGCATTTCAGTCCCACACTGCTATTCAGTCATGCAGCGCAGTTGTTTGAATTCACTCCTTACAGCAGCTCCCACCAGCTAGTGAGATCATCACTGAGCTGGAGTAGCAGGGATCTCAGAGGCTTTTCTCAAGAGGCAGCCCGATGCTAGTGACACCTTCTAACCAATGAGCTTACGGCTTCTGTAACATCTGCAGGAGGAGTTGTGTTTTCAGAACAGATTGTCCCTTTAACTGTCCGTTCTCAGTGACCACTGACCGCTGTCCGTCTGTTCTGGTTCAGGTTAGGTAGCCTCTCAGTAGAGCTGTTCAGATTACACCAACAGCTCAATAGAGACAAACTCAGCATGCTGCAGCGCACGCACACACGCACGCACTGCACAGTCACAGTGGACTGTATATGAGGACACACATGCCTTCACATAGACATTAATTTCATTTAAGTGCACCTAAACACATCTGGAAACATGCACACGCACGCACACGCAAAGAAAGCCTGGCAGTCTGGTGTTCTTCAAGTTAATTTGACACAGAATCGATTTGATCCCTCGTCATCTCAATAATGATAGAAAAGATGCTAAATGCAATAGAATCTCTGAAATCTAATATTTTGGGGTCAAATCGTTTAATGAAGAGCAATCTGACTCTGGACTTTCACTTTTCCTGCTGCATGCTATCTGTTAGGATGTTGTTTTTCCAGATGCTTTGTTGGATTACGGTTATCTTAAAACGATACTGCAAAATCGTCTAAAGGAACTGTAACTGTTCTCAATAGTACAGTCACATTTTATATATATTGCATATAGCTGATTGAGCTCTTACTTGGACTGACTTAACGGGACAATCCGTAGTCTAAATGGGTCAGAACAAAAATCAAAACCAGCTTTTACTCTCAAACTGATTGACACAACTTTGACAGTAATACTGGGCAAAACACCAGCGAGCTAAATCTAGTTGATTCATGTTGTGCCAAAGTTTTTGTTCATAAATACGGCAAGAAAACAGGCCTCTATTTTCAGTTATGACCAGATGACCAGATGTTTCTTTTATTATTATAATGTGATTAGATGCCACATTAGATGAACAAAACATGACAGATTTGGGGATTAAAGTGTGTGGTGGGAGGACAAACTTATAAAGTACAGTAACAGATCAAAAACAGTATGAGTAACTAAGAGTGCATGATACTTTCTACAGTCGCACTCATTACTGAATTAATATTACAGTAAAATGGGCTCAATTAAATACTGTAGCTGTGTAGGACGATTGCTTTAGTGTGTGCTAAATGATCCCAAATTAGCCTACAAAAAGGACATTTCTTTTGATAAATAAGATCTGTATATCAAAAAACACTAGGTATATGCGTCTGTATTATTTGTGACACAGGGTAAGAAATAACCCTTCGACTGAAATCTATTCCTGCAGGCTGATAATAACTGTGATTGTGTGTCTGAGCTGCAGCTTAGTGAAAAGGGACCTTTGAGTTGTTTATTTTCACAATCACGTGCAACAATCATACTTTAACCCTATATGTGAGTGCTTTGTGGTTCCTTACATGTGTGCGCACGTGTATTTCTGTAAGTGTGTGTGTGTGTGTGTGATTAGCCATGCTGTTATCAGCAGCAAGCCGCCATTCACTCTGGCCGAAATGAAAGGTTTTCCTCTGTCACAAAGCAGTTTCTTTGTTTCCATGGTGCTATGATTCTGTCAAAATCCCAGAGAAAACAGAGGGGGGAGAAAAAAAAAATCAATGTCCCCCATTACCAACAGCAGTCTCAGCCTAGCAGGCTGCCGCCATGCAAGTACACACGCCAACACATGCATACACAGACAGTGGGAGACACAAAAACAGAAAAAAAAAGTTACCCTTGTGACTTAGATCTGTTTATGTGATTTTTTTTCACTGAAGGACGTGGACAAGGGTATATTAGCAGGAGAAAGGTAATGATCCTGAGAGGTTAAAATGGAGAAGTTTTCTATCTTTTTGCGACTCTCACATACCCAGTAGAGTCAGAACGTGTTGACATTAGTTACAGTAGCTGCCTGCAGTGAGTGAGAAGAGCAGGAAGTTCTCACACTCTCATGTCTCTCAGCAGATCTTTGTCATTAGAAGATGTGTCTGTTATAGCAGAAACAGAAATCCAGAGTTACAGGGTAAGGCATGAATGACATTCGTTGTTTGATGGCGTTTGTCATGTTGCTGTAAAGATGCAGTGATGAAAGATACATGAGCCTTATCGTTAAACTGAAACTAATGTATTCCAAGTCTTAATAAGCCTCTGTGTTGTTGTGTATGTTAAAAACTGTGGGAAAAGGTTAGAAGTGAGAAGCAGAAAAGGTTCTCAAAGGCTTTAAGGACTATTTTAAAGGGATTCTTCATTTTGATACCAAACAGAGATAAACACTAAAATGCTGGAGAGAGAGGGCAGGGACGACTAACTAACACACTATACCATTTAAATTGTTTCAGGAGGTGGTTATTCCTTATGTACAGTATATACATGATATGCCAGCTGCTGTAAAAGGCAAGCTTCGGTTGTATGCCAATAATTCTGCGTTACTGGGATCTGGGAAAGATATCAGTGAGATTAAGATCACGCTTTGTAAACAAATTTTTTTTTAGTAAAACTGAGTCGGTCCCGTTTGGAACCAAGAGGAAGTTGTCAAAGGCAAACAGGTTGAAAATTGTGTGTGTGACAGAATTGAAACTGTATCTCAGACATCTGTTACACATTTAGGGATAATATTGAACCTCTTGTGAATCTGTTGTCACTAGAATATTATCTATAGTTGCGTTCAGACAGAAAGCAAAGTTTGTGTTTATTTGCCCCAAAAAGTCAATGTAGCTATAAGCTAGCTAGCAACAGATGCACCAACTCTGTGTGCGGGAGTGAGTTCAGCTCAAAACTCACCAGCTCTTTCTGTTATTTCCCTGCAGTCTTTCTCCTCTTCCTCTCATGAAGCAGATTCTTAACACCCTGGGATACATTTTATGCTCAAGTTAAAATATTTTCAACTTGTTTAATCGCGTCTTACCATTGACTTTGTATGCAATCATAGTGCGTCTAAAATTCCCTTTGCATTCTGTCTGAACACGCGATAAGAGTTCCAGTAAACTTAAAGGTATCCTGTGGAGTTTTTGACCTCTAGCAGCGCTAAAGAGCAGTGTTTTTATGAGTGGGTCCTCATTTTGTTTGTCTTATGCAGCCTCTGGGGGGATTGGGCAATGTCACAGGGTGTGACAAAATTTATTGGGGCTCTCATATCTGAGCCAGCTGAGTCATTCAACACAAACATTGATACCTTCTGTGTTTTAGATTTGCCCAAATCTTTTGTCACTCACTCCACACAGATAATTTGCCCTTGCCTTTTTTGAAGTAAGAAATATCTCATGTTTGTTGGTCAGTATTTGAAGAAGTCACCAAAAGTGAATTCTGATTATTTTTTTGGGAATTAAACCATTCAAAAGAATTTGCCATAAAAAGTACTTCTACTACTTCCTGCGTGGAATGTCGGCTGATTTATGTTTGACCGTTTGGTTTTCATTTTGATCTGATCTCAACCATCCAGCATTTACAGACTCATTCAGAGCCACTGGCATTTAACACAAACAGATGCAGGGTTACTGTAAGGGCTTGCAGGGCCAGGGACACAATTAAAGATTTTTGACCTTACTTCCAAACACAGCTACAAAATATATTTCTGTTTTGGAAGCCTTTAGGGGCCCAAAAACTGTTCTAACCTTTTGAAGACTTGCCCAGAAGAAAGGACCCTGTGAAGTGTGTATGTGCGTATGTCTGTCTCCCCTGCCACTGATGGCTAATGTGAGGCCATTAGTGTGTGTGTTTGTTTGTGTGTCCCTCTTAGATCCCCCTTCATGCTTTTAAGACACTCCTCAAGATTCTTCAAGGCTGCAGAGACACACAATGGACAGCCTGGAACATGGGCAGTTTGAATGTGTGCATGTGTGTGTGTGCGCGCTCGAGTGTGTGTATCTGGCTGTTTACAGTAGTTGTATGTGTATTTATGAAAGGCCACTCGCTGGTCTTCAAGGAAGCTCTCCATGAAGGTGGAGACAGGCAGCCAAGACATCGAACCCAGTCATTAAAGAGGCTTTCACTGAAATAAAGAGGCAGGTGATGAAGATGATGATGATGAGGAGTTATTAGGAGGAGATGAGAGGAAATTGATTCACTGCTTTTATCTCTTTAAAGTCATAAGAGTTTGCAAGCAAATAAGAGAAAAAAGGTAAAGGAGGAAAGAAACAATAACAGAGGATACAGAACATGCAAGATAGATAGATAGATAGATAGATAGATAGATAGATAGATAGGTAGGTAGATACTGTACAGACACTCAACACTGTCCAAATACAGGATGTAATAGCCGTCTCGGGCAGTCAGATGTTGCTGTTCCTCCTATATTACATCACAGCTATAAATCTTGATTTCTCTCATTGATCACAAACAGGTTCTGCAAATACAATTTCAAATTTAAAAGCTAATGCACAAAAAAGCTTAAAAAAATCAATTTTTATTCCACTAAAGCGGGCCCATATTGCGAGAAAGTAGACAAAAATCAAAGCCGATATATACATTTTCCCGTGAAATCATTCCTTTCTGGCCCAGTGTAACGAAGTTCGAGAGAACCTAAAGCGCATATTTTTTGGAGAGAAATAGCAATGAGATGTAGTAGAAGTTTAGACCATTAGATTTATTACCCAGGGGCCACGAGGAAAAAACGCATGATGGAAAAGTGAGGCATCCCATCTAAAAGAGATTAGAGACGCGTGAGCACTCCTCAGTGGGTGAGGTCATGCCCCCCCCCCCAAAAAAAACCATCACAGACACCAAACTACACATAATAGCCCCCAAAAAAACCCAGCCACACACACACACACTATATGTATATACACACACAAGCTCTCCGTGCTCTCGTTTCGATTTGACACTGACTTAACAGTGACTTTCTTTCAGCGTGGGTTCAAAATAAAATGCTAACATTACGGTTGATCCAAAAAATTCGATTTTATTCATCTATCAATGTGCAAGGGAGAAATAAATTAAATGAATGACAATAAATTCGTTTTTTATGGCTACATGAGTGTTTTACAAAACTACTACTATTAATAATAAAAACAGTAATAATAGTATTACTTATATTAATGATAATTCAAAAACTATAGCTTTACAATCAAACCAAAAAGAAATACAGCACATTTATATATATATAACTTTAAATGCATTCTGAACACTGAATAATCCTTTTTTCACAATGTGAATTAGCGAAAGTGTCAAACGCTGTCTGATCTGATCCTCCACACTTTGTAAACTCTCATATTCCCTTTATCCTCCTCGTCCTCCATTCATCCTTCAAAGCTCCGCTGAGGAAGATGCTCTTGATCTCAATAGGACTACTCGCTTAAATAAAGATACAAAGACACATTACAGAACCACTGAAGAGAGAGATGTATATATGAAATGTGGCTGAAGAATATAAAGAACATAAAAGACACTTTCATCATTATGTGGACTCAGGTCCTTTTTATGTCTTTCAGTGTGAGAGTGGTGAGCAGAACCATTTGAGTTTACTTTCAATTTGTTTATTTTCTAAGCTCTGCTGATGGAGCTTACATTCAATAATATCACCTGTAATCAATTTGCATTGTGCAAGGTGCTTCGGCTCAGGTGGCAAAAGGCCTTGAGTGTGTTAAATACACTCTCTTTCTCCCTCCCCTGCTCGAGCATTTGTGTGTGCATGAAGGAAAAAGAGTGATGAAGCAGTGGAGAAAGTGAGCGATGAACGGATAATGAGAGGTAGAGGAGGAGAGGTTGGGTCAGTAGGATTGGAGGGGGGTGAATTGAGGGGTCACTCTACAGGGTGAGGGGGTCCAGTGGTCAGTAGAGAGAATTGAAAGAGAGAGAGAGAGAGAGAGAGAGAGAGAGAGACAGAGAGAGAGAGAGGGCAAATGTAAAGAAGGCAGAAAAATGTAAAGTAGAACAGTCAAAGGTGGGGAAGAGGAGGAAGGACGAAACGGATAATGAGGAAAGAAAGTAAAAGAGAGATGAAGATCGAGGAAAGAGAGAGAGAGAGAGAGAGAAAGAGAGAGAAGATGAGAAGGAAGAGAGGGAGAAAGAGAGAGAGAGAGAGTCAGCATATTGATCGATCAGACCTGTCGGCAGCCAGACAGCCAGGGAGACGTCTGTCCTTGTGCTGCCACTCTCTGGCCTGCAGACACCTAACCCCCCCTGCTCCTACCGGGGTGGTGGCGTCAGACCGGGGGACCGTGCATGTCTGTGTGTATGCACTTGTGTCATGTGCGTGTGCAGCATGTGTGTCTGCTCATATGTGTAGTAGTAAATTTCTATTTGGGATTTAGCGTGTGTCCACAGTGTCCCGTGTGTGTGTGTATAGGTTGCCCTGCCCCTCCAGTCTGCCTGTCGTTGCCCTGTGTCTTCCAGGGCCTCAGGTGTGGAGTGTCTTCTCCTCTGTGGAATTAACTAGGTTCCAGTCAGGAAACTAATCTCACGCTCCCTGTCGCACACAGACGCATCTCAGGAGTATGGATTTTATCAATACAAAGAGCGCCGTGCACTGAGGCAGTACCAGCGATGTAGTCCTTTCTGGAAGAGCTACTGTCAGCCACCAACTAACGCCCCTCCTCCTCAACCCTCTCATCCCCATTTGTGATTTTGCCCTTCTATAGAATTCCTTCCTTGGACAAGAAACATCATTTCCAGCAAATCGTCTTTGGCAGCAGGAGCAGGCAGAGACAACTCTGGCAGCTGTGGCAGAGGTGGAAAAAGTATTCAGATCCTTTACTTTAGTAAAAGTAACAATACCTCAATGTAATAATACTCTATTGCAAGCAGAAGTCCTACGTTAAATATTTAACTTGTGTGAAAGTATTATCAGCAAAATGTAGTAAAGCACCAAAAGTAAACGTTCTTATAAAAGGACTCATTATGAAGAATGACACAATTTGAGATTGTTACATTATTGATTCAGTAATGTTTAGCCGGTATTTTAATCTTTTAGCTGGTCCAGGTGAGGTTAATGAAATTGTGTAGTTTACTCTGTAAAAATGTAATTCATTTTGTGAGCTTATTTTATGTTTTGTGTGTAAAATCATTAACTCGAATTTTCCTAGATGTATAATGTTACACAAGTAAGAATCGGTTCACCCAAATCATAAAAAACATTTATCTTTAAAACTTCTCCTGGTATCCTGCAGATACTTTTGGTTTTATTTATCTATAACAAGTTATCAACAGGGACTTTTTCGTCAACAGAAAAGAGTTCCAATGAAATCTGTTGACTGTGAGGTTTGGGGATAATCCAGAGTAACGGGGACATTGTTGTTGGCATATTTCTGTTGAATTCTTTAAATGTCATATTTCAATGCTGTGAGAACCACAAATGAAATTCCAATCAACTCCATTGTATTGACGTGGAGGCAGTTTTTTTTTCTTTTTTTGTAATTTGGGTGACCTGACCCTTACAGTGCCTGACAATACTTTCCACGTCTGATCTGCTGTACGTAAAGATGTGTGTGTATATGTAGTATGTCATTCCCATGTGTGGGATTTGCTAAACAACGTCAAAATATTCTACACTTCAGCAGGCATTACAGGCTGAATTTGATAGATTGAGGGTCCCGTTCTCTCTCTCTCTCTCTCTCTCGCTTCCTTTCCCTCTGTCATTCTGTCCGTCCATCCATTACAGCTGATCCTATTGTTCCAAACCCAGAGAGCTACGAGTTGACCCGAGAGGTCATATAATCAGACACTCTCCTCTGTGACCTGCACTAACCTGCAGTTCAGGGGACAGTTTGGTATAAGACCGTCTCTTCAGCTGGAGAGTCAAACTCAAATAATACCGGGAGGCTGTGGTGTTGTGAGATTGATAATTGAAGTTACAGCATTTCTGGGATACAACACGACATGCTGGTGAAACTGCAGTACTAAACATTAAACAAAGATGCAGTAAGACAACACTGGCATGTTGTAAAATATAACCATATATTGAGCAAATATAGAACAAATAAACAGGCCAAGTCTATATCACTTTGGAGGAGGCAACTGTCTATAATTTAAAGGATAATGGGATGTTTAGAATTTTATTTATTTGGTATCTGACCACCTCCTGAAGCCGATTACCTGCAGAAATCCATAAAGTGGATGTTTAGGAGTGTTAATAAAGATTTGTTTCTACTATTCCAAACAACTGAATTAAATGTTAAAGATTCCTCATTATGGTTTAAACACAACACAAAGCATTTTCAAACTGGCTTCTGCAGTGTCTTGGCATTAACGCTCATCTGTAACAACATCAGAGAGAAAAGGCAACAGACATGATGGGCTGATAAAAGCAAAACACAGAAGAGACCTCAGAAAATGGAGGAGAAAGACAGGTATATGTGAAAGACAGCGAGGGAGAGAAAGAAGAAACGGGCGTAGGAGAAGGTGAATCTGATTTCTCCCGGTAAATTGGACTCCCCTGCTTTCTCTAATTCATGTTTCAGAGCTACTGCATCGATGGGGAGATGGAGAGGGCGAAGAGAGAGAGAGAGGGAGAAGAAAGGAGGGGAAAGGGAAGACAAATCCATGCAGGGGAGAGCAGAGGGAGAGAGGGAGACTGCGGCCGCTCTCCCACAGGCAGACAGCAATCAATAAATCAATAGGAAACTGTGGTTGGCTGGAGAACGGCTGGGGCTGGGAGGATGGAGGATGGAAAAGAGAGAGACCTGAATCAAAGTAGCTCCAAGATGGATGGAGTGAGGAGAGGAAGGGAGGGAGGGAGGGAGCGAGGGTTCAATAGAGGTGGAGGCGTTGAGAAGGCTGCAGGAAGAGGGGAGGAGTGCGTGGAGGAAAGGTGGTTTTAGCAGGAGCTGTAAGGGGAGAATGGGTGGAGGTCTAGCAGGCTTTTGGGGTCCCCTCCCCGCCCTGCCTCCAGCACATCCTGCATCAGTGGTGCAGTGATAGGGCTTGGCACTGTGCGATGCCCCGCTGTGGTCTGCCCAATGAACCCAGTGAAGCGCGGCTGTATCTGGGGCCGGGGGAAAGCCGTAGGCCCCCTCTGCCCGCTGGGTGCAGCCTGGTTGACTGGCTGCTTGCCTGGCTGCCTGCCTGCTGGCTGCCTGGCTGGCTGGACATCGATCTCAGTGGGTTGGAGAGTACAGCTGGACGCACACTGAGAGCTGGGGCTAAATCTGGCTCAGGCTCAATCAACGTTTGCACCTGTCTTTTCCAAAGGGAATTAAACGTAGTAGATAGAGAGAAAGAAAGAGTAATGGTGTGTGTGAGCATGTGTGTGTGTGAGCATGTGTGTGTGTGTTTATGTCTGAGTGTGTGTGTTAAGGTTAAGTTTTGAAGGTACAGTAGGAGTGGATAGTTTGTAAGGAACATGCTGGTTTTTGTCATTAGTCAACATGGTTTTACTGCAGCAGGTGAGGCTGTAGTTTGATGGGTGGTTGTGTGTGTTTGTGATAGTGTGTGTGTGTGTGTGTGTGTGTGTGTGTATGTGTGTATGCATGCCTTATCTACAGCACACATGGCTTTGATGTGCAAATGACAAGGTGAATGGGAAGGAGATAGTTGCTGAGCTTCACACAAATCAGTTAAACAACAGAGATAGTGAGATCAAATATTGTTTCCCCCACAGCTGTAACATACAAAAATGTATAACTTTTTATTTATTTCATGAAATACTGTATTTTTTCTCCACCATAGGTTCACAGCTGTGAATATGTGTGTACTGCTGGTTAGCTTAGCTTGGTATAAAGCTGACCTGGCTCTGTTGGTAGGTAACAAAATCCACCTACCAACACTTCTAATGTTATATCTCATATGTTTGATCTGTCTTCTTTGGGAAGTCATTGCATACGGCCAAAAAATTGTCCCACACATAACCCCCTGCAAAACCACAAAATTATCGTTTTAATGCTTATATTTTTGATTAGATAAAAGAAATGAGATATAGTTTGTTAATTTGTGAGCTTTAGAGGTGCTGGTAGGCGGATTTTGTCATCTTTGGACAGACCGAGGCTAGCTGTTTCCTGTCTTTATGCTAAGCTAAGCTAACCCTCTCCTGGCTCTAGCTTCATATTTAACACGGTATTGATCTTCTCATCTAACTCTCGGCAAGAAAACAAATAAGTGTACCTCCCAAAATGTCGAACTATTCCTTTAAAGGTCTTGCTCAAGGATTGTAGCTAGGATTTCCAGCATCCCTCAGAGCTCCACCCACCTAAGAAAATAACGGACTGGCCACAAACCAAACTCCTGAGTAATTTAAATGTAATTTTATTAATTCGGTTAATGGTTCATGTTGTTATATTTTCTGTTTATTTTGCCAGGTATATAATTCTGGTGGAGACTATTAAATCTCTCTTTTTACAGTGTATTTTATCGAATTTTTGCTTGACAACAAAATATTTTGTCTAAAGTAACCAACATGCTATATGTGATATGTGTGTAATCGTAGAATGTAAAATCTTCTCTTCATGTCATTAAACCCCCCCAAATTCCCAGAAAAATTACAGAGGACATGACCCCTGCGGTAGCTCAGGCCTTGCTCAAGAGCACCTCAATAATAGTTCCTGAGGGAGAAGAGTATTACATATTCACATTCCCTGAAATTCCCTGATTCACTAACAATTCCCCCCTCTGCTCTTTAATTCTATGGCCCTGTGTGGTTCAGTGTTAGTGACAGGAAAGCTATAAAAATGATTTCTGCCAGTATCTCATGTCAGATTGCTTTTTGATCTGCCGACTGAAGTAACACAACAAATAGCTACTGAAGGAACAACTGACTTATTCAACAATTAAAATAGCTCTGATTCTTTCAGTACATTAATAGGTACATATTTCATTGAATCAATTTCAAGTTTCCAATTTCCTCAAAAACATCCTATTGGCAAAAACAGCATCCATGTGTGAGAAGCATGACGGTTGTACAGACTTCATTTACACTCGCTCCATTTTATTCATTGTATTTGGAAACAGATAGACTGCAATTTAAGCATTACAAAGTGGCAACTTAGACAATCGGATCTCTATTAGCTTGCTCTGGCAAACTCTTGAGATGTTTATAGCTATTGTCAATAGTCATTGTGCAATTAAGCTGTTTGCATTGATAGCCTGTTAGATGGCTTTCTACAGAGTCTTCATCAACTGAGGCGGCTGTGCAGACTTTAAGAGACTTATTGCACATGTATAACTAACAATCACTGTCCAGAACTCATTAACCGTGTATAACAAGTAACTAGTCGTCTCATCTGTTTCCTTTTCTTTCTTCTTTCATTTTTCATTCCACTCTGTCCTCCCATCTACTATATTTTCTTAGCCTTTCCGCTCCCCCTCGTCTCCTCAATTTTCTTTTCTGTTTGACCTTTCCTCTTTTATTCTGTCTCTTCCTATCATTTCCTGTCTTTTCTTTCCTCCTCTGCCTTCTGCTCCTGCCCTCTCCTGCGTTACTTTTCTCTCTCCTCTCCTCTTCTCCCCTTCTCTCCTCTCCTCCTTTCTCTTCTCTTCTCTCCTCTCTGGGGTCCCATCCTAGAGGGGCTGCCCCCACCCAGACACAGATGGCCCCCAGATCAGATTTATCAAGGCCAGTAGAGCCCTCTGCAAAAGGTCAGTCTCTTAAAAGCTGACCGATCAATGGTCCAACTCCTAATACTAACAGCCATGCTTTTTCGTCCGCACTCTTTTTTCTGAGTGTGTGTTTGACCATGAGTGTGTGTATCTACATGTGTAGGTGTGTATGCTTTTATCCATGCATGTACCTGTGTGTGTGTGTGTGTGTGTGTGTGTGTGTGTGTGTGTGCAGCTCTGAGGACTGACAGAGACAAGGGCCCTGGGTGTTACTAATCGAAGGGCCGTCCCTCAGACAGTCCTCTAATGACCTCTCCCACCTCTAATAGTGCATCCTTATTGAGGCCCTACTAAATATTTCAGCGAGTCATTAGCTCATTACACGTCATTATCTACAGCGTGTTCAGCCCGCCAGGATTAGCTGCGAGACTTTTAGCAACTTCTCTGCGGGAAATCAATAATCGGCAGACACTTTCAATCACCGGGATCATCTGTGTGTGGCTATCAGAAATTCACACAATCATACGTTTGTGCACATACACGCACACACACATGCATAGGAAGAAATGTGTTGATTTAATCTCATATGAGTACCGCTCTTGCTGAATAAATGTTTAATTATTTATTTCTTGTTTTCTTTGTTGCATCACCCTCTCCCTCATTTCCTACCATCCCTCTATTGTTTGTAATAAAGTCCTAAAAATACTTAAAAACACACAATTATATTTATTTGTCCAGATATTCCTCTAATCTTGGGTTTTTGTCTTGTGAATTACTGGATAATTTTACCCCTTCAAGCTTATAAAAATGACAACATTTTAGGTTAGCTTAGTCATAACTATTGACAATCAGTTGCAAGTAGACATTGCAGACGTTGCCTCACTTTAAAGGGGCATGAGCCAAAACAGTGACTTCAACATGGTTTTACCAACAACCCAAATACAAGAAAATGAGTTTGAGTTTAACTGAATTTCAGTGATTCAGGATCTTGTGCTAAACCAGATCTGTAAATTACTGAGAAGATGCTTTAATACCAAAATAACACCGTAGGATGTTTTTGGTGGGTTGGAGCTCATATATCGTCAATCTGTCATGTTTTTAGTTGCTTTGGGAATTTGTGGTCACTAGAATACAGGCTGATTATATTGAAAAAATTAAAAGCTTAAGCCTCATGTTCTGTTTTCAAAAGGCTTTCGAGAGGTAGGATCCACATCTCCTGGAGCAGCCTTCAGTATTATGGTGCCACTATCTGGAATCAGCTCGACAGGTCTACAAAGGAATAAACTAGTCTACAGACTTTCATAAATAAACTGAAGTCTTGACACTTAATCAACAGACTGTGCAGACCATTACTACTGTTTGATATGTTTTAAAGGAGTACTCCAGGGATTTAGTATTGCACATCCATAAAGTTGGGGGACTCACAAGAGACAATTTAAAAAATAAAAAAAAACAGTCAACATCGAAGCAGCAGAGGCCAAGATTTGCTGACTTTTAGTCCCTTTTATGGGTTAAGCTCCCAAGAACACTGGATCCTACATTTCCCATAATGCAACTGGCTATAGTCTTTCATTAGAGATTTCAAAGTGTCAAGCCCAATCCGAGATATCACTGATGACATCAACAGGGATATTTTTTCAAACTTTGGAGAGCTCTTTCCGGCTCCTCGTGATGAATGAACTGAACTTCATGTGTAAAATTGTTATATAGTTTGTTCTCCCTGGCAAGCAGTATCGATGCTGAGATAATCCTGGTAAAATATATTAAATTGAATTGAATTTACTGAAGAAATACAAGTGAAATATGACAGGTGCTTATTTAAGTCATTAGCCTTATGGCTCTCATTTCTGGATCTGGCATCTGCAAGGTGGTTGTGATGTGATTTAAATGCAGTGAAAATAGATTTCTGTATGATTTGATTTCTAATAGTTGCAGGTTTTGCTTCTTCTTGTGAAAAAAAATGGAAATTAGAGCCATCACAGCAGTGTCACCATTCACTGCTTGCAGTGTGTGCGGAATTTACCAGGAGCCATCCATTTTGTTTTTAAGGGTCACGGGCCAAGGTTGAGTACCTCGGCTCTAGTGTCTAGAAGGGTTTGTGTGTTGAACCTGAGCGTGCCTGCTGCCTGGGAGGGAGGCAAAGCTGTTAAAGGCAACCATGAAACCTCTTTGACACACTTTAGGAGTCACTTAACAATGGGCAGGGGGTGCGTGGTTAAGTCTGTGACTAATTTCCTTTAACACAGTGTGAGATTGAGAGACTCAGGGCCAGAGGGGGGCGGAGCTGCTACTTGTTAAGAAGGTCAGAGGTCGGATCTTCTTGAATAGATCCAGAAATCCCCAATCAATTACGCAAACACATACACAAACAGAAACGCACGCCTGCATACGAATGCATGTACAAACGCACATACACGCACACGAGAATCAGAGGAGTCTATTATAAGCTAATACATTTTTTGTTTGGAGCCACGGTGCTGCATAACGAGAAACGGATACAATTCCGTGGGGGCAGTGAATCGACAATCAGTCAACGCTAAATGGGAAGCACAGTGTCTGTAAACAGTCTTAACAGTTACGTCCTAAACAACAGCTTTCTCTGCTCTGGCTTTTGCCTTAAACGACGTATCTGTGGGTCCATCTATCACTCTCTCCTCACCTCGCTCCTCCTGCTGCTGCACTGAGACAGAAGAGGGGGATGTTTGAATCAGCTAAAAGTTTAAAAGCTTTATTATAAAGAGGAAATACAATTGCTCTCTTTCTCTCATCTGTCTTCCCTCTGCTGTTGTCCACTGTCCATTTGGGCAGCAGCGGCATTACTCAGCAAAAACAGCAAATCTCCTCAGCGGAGAAATTAATAAGTGAGATTTGATCTAATCTAGGTTAAGGTGGGGGACCAATCGAGGGGAGCGCAATGAGTTTACAAAATCAGATTTCAGTTACCTCACCATTAAAGTGTTTTCTTTGAGCAAAATGCTTCTAAACTGCATCTAATGAGAAGGAATTAGTTTACATTATGGCCTCAGCAATTATACTGTATTACGCTCACTGCACAGACTTTTTTTTCAGTGTAGGAAGCTGTTGAATGATTTACTGAGTTTGACTCATCTTAAATGATCCCATGCACGTTTCATATATGTAACCCTTATCTCCACACAGGTAACGACCACTTTACACAATATTCCAACACTTGATTCAAAGTTAGGTGGTGTTGGAATACAGGTTAGGTAACAGATTTACATTGATATTAAAACTTATAAGCATTTTCTATGATTAATAATAAATGTCCTGTGGTTGTGTGGCTATATGATTGCTGCAGATAGAATTTAGGATCATGCATTTTGCATGCACTAGCTGAAATTGTATCATGTAGCTTTAATAATGAATATGTCCTTTCATACTTTGTCATAATACGTTTAAAATGTGCTCACGATGCCTTTTTACATCCTCCAAGCCAAACGTCAACCTAAATCACATGCAGCTATTCTACATTGTACAAAATCTGTTAGTTGTTTTTCATCTGATTTTCCGTTTTTTACACTCCCTATCTCTCTCTCCTCCTCTCATTTCTTCCCTCTCCTACTTCGTACTTCTTTCAGTCGTAGGCCCATCCCGGCATCCACCCCAACAATATTTCACATCCTGATTTATTTTGGTCCTGGAGTCATGTGACCCTAAATATTGTAACTGACCCTGGGTGTATTGATCTCCCTGTGTCGGCTAGCACTGCGACTTCCTGCCTTATAACGACCCTATGAAACCCTCCACAATCTATCATTATCAACATTTAGGAAAAAGAGCAATATGCTCCATGTTTATCTGTTTGTATGTGTGTGTTTATTTGTAGATGTGAGTTCCTTTATGTGTGCACTGTGTGTGTGTGCGTTTCTCTAATGACGCTATTGAGCCAGAAGAGAGAAGAAACCCCTGTCACCATTGTAATGAGGGGTATTTATATCAGTTACCTGGCAGTAAACCACTCTGATCGCCTTCCCTCATGTCTCATTCCCACAAGACAGGTGTATATGTGTGTGTGTCAGTGCAACGGTGCTAGTTTGCATTTGTGAGTACAAAAACATCTGGGGTTAAAATACATGGCGGTGGCTGTGTGTGTGTGTGTGTGTGTGTGTGTGTGTGTGTGTGTGTGTGTGTGCACATAAATGGGTAAAGGTACACGAAATGTACAGGATCTCATGGACACAGCACAAAATGGTGTGTGTGCGTGTGTGTATGTAAGAGAGAAGGAGGAGTGTGTCGAGGGTGGAAGAGACAAAGAGGGTAAATTGAAAGGAAATGATGAGCAATGAGTCTGTGTCGCACATTAGTGTTCTGCAGTTTTTTTTCACCATTATTGTCTGTTTCCTTGGACCTTACTGCATGTGTGTGTGTGTGTGCTTTGTGTAGCCTTAGGGTGCAATTTTTATCCTTATCTGTAAGTCCAGGAGTGTGACACGTCTAGAAACGCCTCTAGAAATCTCTACATCTTTTGGCCAGAGGCCTTAAAAAAGTGTGTGTGTGTGTGTGTGTGTGTGTGAGAATGTGCATGTGTACTTTACACCTACAGCCTTGGTTGGGGCAGTGCATGAATGTATGTGTGCATACTGTATGTGCGCGTGTGTGTTGGGATAGTGGGGGTGGAGTGGTGGTGGTGGTGGTGGGGGGTGAGGCTGTATCCATGGTAACACCCCACCGCCACTCCCACTGGGTCCTAAAAGACAAAGCCTCTCACACACACACACACACATGCACACAGAGCACTACAGGGCCAGCTGAGCCAGATCAATATTTCTCCCCATTTAAAGAACAGAATTCAGAGAATGGCTTTTCAGCGCCCAGACTGCAGCCGTGCTTTAGACCTTGGGTTTTTACACTAAACACCCAATCTGCAAAGTGGCGAGGGTTTCATGTACCGACCCAAAATAATTCCTGGCCTGAATCTTTTTCTTTTCTTTCTTTTTACTGTATTGACAAATCCGTTCAACCCTGTGTTGCTCTCTTTCTCATTGTCAGACTCCCCCGTCTTGCTCTCTCTATTTTCCCTCCTTTACTTCTATCCTCTCTCCCAACCCTGTTTCCGCTGTGTGAGTGACAGGGACAGATTGCATTCAGCATCCCCGCTCTTTGTCCTACCCTGCGGCTGACCACAGCTCAGGCCCCGGCAGGTCACTCTCTGGTCCCCTGGGCCGTCCGAGGCCCATCTCTGTGGCTGAAGGGCTGTACTGGTCTTGGACCAGTGGCCCTGCTGGCTGCCTGGAGGCTGAGGGGAGGGGGGCTGAGGGGCCGTGGGTAAGGGGGGGTTGGGCCCTTGACTGCTTTCAGTGGGTGAAACGGAGGAGGGCTCCCTCTAGCACTGCTGAGCTGCAACAACAGGGGAATAACCTAAACCTATAACAGATCCTTCTAGTGCACACAAAGAAAAGCAAATAGACCGATTATTCCGTATGCGTAAAATAACTTTTTCCCTCCAAAATATAATGTGCAACATGCCAGCTAAGAAATACAGGCGCATGAACATGCATGTAAGACATGCATACGAACACACAGTCAAACTCTCAGAGACAAATAAATGCAGAAACACACGTAGAGAATCGCCCTAGGCTGATTGGTGCATCCTGTTTCTGAAGCAGCCATGGGAGGCTTCCGAGGCCTCTCTGGTTCGATATCTTGACAGCCTCAGTGTGTGTGTGAGCACTGTGAGCGCCTGCATTTCATTAAACACTTCCCACGTAGCGGCCTGTCACTCTCCTCCTGCAAATGGAATAATTCATTGTTCCTTGATTTTGTTTGTCCGGAGTCTTCGCAGACATGAGCCTTTCGGTCTTCCGCCATCGCCGACTGTGATCTGATTGAGGAAACTGATAATTGATTTCATCAGGCAATGAGGCTGTGGGCCACTCGGAGCAGAGAGCAAGAGATTGGAGGGGACTTTACCTGAGTGGATCCATTTTCTACATAATCCTCCACAATCATTTTCCAGTCATCACCATGCTACTGGAGAGCCTGTGTGACACCTTGAAGATTACTGTGCAATGCTCTCATTAGATGTTAACACTCAGTGACCTGTCAAGTGCTCTTGAACAAAGCTCCAGCAGCCTATGGTGGCAATAATGAGAGAACGGTGCATAGGCGGAGTGAAGAGAAAGTCAATCCCACACGGCGGTGAAACACAGCTACACTTTAAAAAAAGGATGATCCAATTTTTAACATGTCATTGCAGTTTGACACAACACACTTGAAAGAATAAAGACCTGGTAACAGCCTGACAACACATGTCAAAGTGGCACATGTTGCTTTCCACGCTATAATCACATACATTAAAATCACACACCTCCTCTAAGGGTTTCACTCAGTCTGTGTGAAAGAACATACACATATTGAAATAAATACAACTTTAAGAAAATCACTTAATGTCATCCAAACTTCCATCCATTTTCTAAACTTACTTTTTATGTTTAAGGACACCGGAGCCTACCTCACCCAGCATGCACTGGGCAAGAGACGGTACGCAGTGGATAGGTCGCCAGTCGGTCAAACAAACACATTTACAGCTACAGGGAATATAGAGTTTAATATGAGTGCATTTTCAACTCACTTAACGTGCGTGTAGGAGAAAAATTGAGCACCTGGAGGAAACCCACACAGACACAGAGAGAACATTCAAGGTCCACCCCAAAATCTATCTTTTGAGTATCACTCGCCCTCCGTAGGCCGGAGAGGTGGCTGAATGGATGATGTTGAATGGATTTCAGTTCACAAGTTTTTTGTGGTGGAATCAAAACACCCACAGAAACAGATACAAACACACAGGAATATACTTTCCCACTTTTTCACAATTCTTGTCTGCTGTGAAAACTTTTCATCACTGGAAAGCACTGGAAAGGACAGAGTTCAAACTGACCACAGCTGCAATCTTTGTGAAGGATGAAAAAATACAAACCGCCACATTTTAAGGGATTTAGGGAGTGTTAGTTAAGTTAGTTTCACTTTAACATCATGTGCAGTATAATGTAACCATCAGGGCTGCAGACTCCTTGCTGTTCTATTTTCTGCATTTGATTTTTTGTTGTTGAATTTAAATGAAATAAAATGTGCTTTGCTGTTGCTGTGAAATACATTAATACGGTATTTCTTACTAAAGCAGAACAGCAAGTGTTGACAGACTGAGTTGCAGCTGCTGTAGCTGGCCTTGTGACAATAATGATATTTTCAAATCAATGAATGAATTAATCAATTGACAAACATGTGATCTACAATAGGGTTCAGACAATAGATACTTGCCAACTGTCAGATCTTTTTCTATACCATTTATATCAAGGTAACTATTAGGGGTGCACCAATCCAATACTGACCATACTAAGTGGCCATGACATGACTGATTCACATTGAATACAGTTTCTTTGTCGATTATAAACTTAATTGTGTTTCGCTATCAGTTACTTTCATTGAGTCACAGCAGCTCAGTTTTTAGAGCCACAGAAATCACTGGTTTAATGTTTGTTACCTTGCATAATAATGGTTCGAATAAGTTCCACACAGTGAGTATACAGATTTTAAATGTGGGGAAAAGAGAGCACTGTTAGCACCAGATACTCTAAACTGAGGTATCAGATTTGGTATAAGGAGAGAAAAAGTTGAGTCGGTGCATCGCTAGCAGTATCTCATTAACATATCGGGTTGTGTCATTGTAGGAAATGTTATAAATCAGTGAGCAGGACTGTTTTATGACAATATTGGATTTACAGGATTTTTGCAATAAAGTACCCTGATTTATCATATATTTAATTCACTTGATTAGCCAAAAACAGACGTTCCCATCTGGTTATTTTATCTATGAATTGGTTTTTAACTGAATCTTGAGAAAATTGAATTATATCTATATCTAGATAGATATAATTATATCTTATATACTATATCATAATATAGTAATGATATAAAAGAGAGGTGACTGTGGCCCATCATGGCTTGGACTACATCGCAGACAGACAAGAACCATTCAAAGATATAACGTCTGTGCTGGTTATTCACTGGTTATTAGATTTCATATTGTTTTATTTCATTCTTGTTACAAACATAACCTTTTATGGTTTGATACAGCATCTTTCTTCCATGAGTAATGGATCAACAGTGCATGAATGCAGTCCGCAAATGTCATTGAGTGCATGCCTCCTTCATTTTGCCTGTGACCTGTTAGAGTGCCGCGTCTCTGAGCTATTTGTGGTGGTGCTTCTTCCATCAGCAGCGACCAAGGTTTTCTGCTGAAGGGATGAGCCAAGATATACAGACCGGGCAGACACAGCCATATTTCAGATGGGAGAGGGAGACGTGTGCGCTCTCACACTCCAATACACACACATCAAGGCACACACGGACATGTGTATCAGCACACACACACACACACACACACACACACACACACAGACAGAGGAGGGATGGAGGGAAGTGGTGGTGAAGTGGCAGGCTAAGGGGACAGAGTGAGGTGGGGCCAGGGGTTGTGTGACAAGGGGACAGGGACGCGCTGTCGGTTGTGTGTGTCAGGGTAGTGATGTTTCGGTGTGTTTGTGTGTATGTGTGTGTGCGGGCGTGCTTGGCGGTGACACAGACACCTTGAGGTGTGGCAGACAGCCACCAGCTGCCTGTAAATAATGTGTGCTGGATGAGGAAAGTCAAAACCTGGAGAAAACAGTTATATATGTACACAACGGCTTCACTTTTGTCAAATATTCTTGTGTTGTAGGCTTAATTAAAATGGTTATTATTAAAATTAAAATGTTAATATTGTAAAAAGTATGGTCTAGACCTGCTGTATGAAAAGTGCCCTGAGATAACTTCTGTGCTATTTAAATAAAATTGAATTTAATTGAATAAAAACAACTTCTTTCTGAAGATATATTTCAGAAATGTAGTAAATTTTAAACGGAGGCATACTTCATGAATCCTGTTCTGTCCGAGTGACCTTTCTAGAACATTATTCCACCTGTATATATAAATTAAATTCACTGGACATGGACTGGATTGATGCAACTGTCCATTAAAAAGTCCACAGTTCACAGAAAAAAAACCAGTCCATGAACTCTCTGTAGACTTTGAAGAAGAGTTGGGTTGAGGAACGCACCCAGGGCATGGTATAAGAGAGCCCAGTAGCCCTTATCTTTGAAAATGGAAGAAGTCTGAAACCTCGGACACTCTGAGACCAAAAGTCTCTGTACACGAGTTTGGCTGGGAACAGAAGAGCCTCACTGAGATTGGTGACAAAAACAGCCGATGGCCTCTCTGACAGAGCTTCAGAGTTGATCTGTTGAGATGGAAGAAGCTGAAGCACTCTCATCCGTCTGGCCTTGAGGGTAGAGTGGTGAAGGAGAAGACACTCCTGAGTAGAAATACACTCAAGAAGACTTCAGGACCGCCAGTGATGCTTGTGCATAAAGGATCTAAATATGTAAATAAGATTCAAGTTTTTATGTATAACAAATTACAAAACATTTGCATTGTTATTATGAGGTTTTGTGTGAATTTGATCAATACAGCTATTTTCTACATCTGAATAGTCCTCATGTTTCTTTTCAGGCAAGGTATCAAAACACACTCACTGATACTAACAGGTATTACTAATAACATTAACAATGGCTCTGTTCTATTCAAGTGTCCCAGTAAGTCATGACAGTGTGAAGCTGCATGCACAATACCAGGACCATGAAACTGCAGCAGCTAAATGGAATCCAGCCATCAGTCATTTCATTATTTATACTTGTGCTTTCTCTACTGTGACATGTCAACATTCCTTTTGTGAAAAAGGCCTATGAAGTCGTTGTCTTGAGGCTTCAGCAGTAGACCGTACCAGGGCTGAGGGGTATCTGTGTATGTGTTGCTCATTTGTGTGTGTTCATCTTTTTTGGCATGTTTTACAGTACTGTAACTGAGAAAGATGTGATATTTGTACACTTAATTATGACCTGTCCACATTCCTTTCTATGGAATCCAATATTGGATACTGACATGTCAATTTCATTGAGCATGATGTACAGTAATGTAATTAACTAGCATTCTCTGTAGACTACTGTAATTGTGCACTAGTGCTCATCAAACAGAGTCAATTTTTTTTGCATTGAGCTCAATGAGGAGATCAGATCTGATGTCTCATTGGTCAGACAGATGTGTAAAACAAACATGCAGTTTATCAGATCTAAAAGCTGTGATATTTCAAATGTTAAATACCTGGAATTTAGGACTTTTCTGTGTTGAAATAAATGGACCCATATACCTGTTGGAATTAAGATCAGGGTTGGCTTGAAACAAACTTTGTGCGACGTGTCATCTGACCGTGTCTGACAGGCAAACATGTTTATAGCTCTTCCGAATGGCCACACTTGAAGGTGGGGCAAAAAGCCTGAGGTCATGGGGGTGGGGTGGATGTGGGGGCACGCCATGAATCGTACAAATAGAGATAACAGTGCACACTTTCAGACAGCCTCTCCTAAAAGCCGGGGTGTTGCACTCGGTTGCACACACGATGAGGGACGGCAGTAGTTGTGTGAAGAATGAAAAAAAGAGAGCTTATTTTAAAGGAGAAGCTCAAATCCTGCACACCTTCTCAGCTGCCCACACCTGGTCAGTTGCTGCGTGAAGCGGCCTAGCTTGTCGGATTGACAGTTTTGGAACAGCTGTCGGACGCAGCTCTCCCCAATTCCAATGTGAAAACGGTGTGAGGGGAGGGGATTTTAGATGCAGTTTGAAGATTTGCCAAGCACTTCATTTGAAGCACATCGATGCCTTTAGGCCTCTCTTGACAACAGTTTCTTCAGCTTCCAAAGTTTTCAAACAGCAGTGTTCGGCGGTATCAGAGTTACAATTTCCAGCAGCCTGTGGTTGTTTAACTATTTTCAAAATCTAGTATTTTCTTTAAATTGTTTTACATCAAATTTATTAAACAAGTTGGGTTGGTGAATATAGTGGAGTGAAGTATTTTTAACTTACTTACTTTAAACAGCAATATTTCCCTCCTTTGTCCGTGATATTCTGGCTGTACCTCTGATTACGAAGTCCACTTCTCTAACATCAAGCTCACACTTTCTTCAGCTTTCCAGGTTCATTAATTCCTATAATATTACTGCAGCTCCATGGCAGTCCATTAAAAATACAAAATAGATGTTGTTGTGTGTCAGTTTCCCATGTGTGACTTGTATGTTCACCGTGGCTCATTAGTGTAATACATCTGTCAGTGTGTTGTTAAAAGCCCTTTTCACTGTGCCTCTACAGATGAATATGGCTAATTTTATATGACAAAGAGTAATGTGTGAGCAGAAATCAAAGCTGTCATTTACTGGCCTCCGTCTAGTCCCGCAACAGGAAGCTACAGCAGGCGCAGCAATCATACTTTATTGTTTTATGGTTCTCAAATAAAAACATGAATCATCTGGCTTTCTAAAGTGCAATGTCTAATAATATCAGAGTGACTGTTTCTGCCTGCATCTGCACTCTGAGGGAATCACTGGTGTGTGTGTTTGTGTGTGTGTGTGTGTAGGCTACTTTGTATGTGTTTGTGTGTGAAAAAGAGACTGCGAGGAAGAGACACAGAGAGACTGGCAAAGCAAGAATAAAAGAAGAGTGAACAAGAAACTTGTAGCGTGTGTGTGTGTGTGTGTGTGTGTGTATTTCTGCCAGTATGTGTGACGTTGCCCACCATTAGATGCTGGCTGATTAAAGTACTTCTGTGTAAGTGTTGAGCAGGGAGGAGGATGTCTAGAGATACTGGAGGCATCACACAAACTAGATTTACACACACAGAGACCCTCTCCAGATGAGAACTAGGTGTCATTCCTTTCAATATATCATACATATCTCTGGTTTTACTTGTTCACTCATTGCAAGACACTCTAGGAAAAAGCATTAGCTGATGCCTGAAATGTAAATGTGTGTGGCAGCCTGTATAATATACACAAATGTATACAATAAAAAGGTCAGAGCAGCTAACTACGTGTTTCTCTTTTAGAAAACTAGACACTTTAGTGCATGAAAATCCAATTAGAGCGTCTGTTTCCTGAGATGGAGCAACGGGCTGTCTGGCACCAACTATCTTACCACGTTAAAAGTTGTCTGGGTGGGTCTCTCGCACTTAAATGTTTATGGGCCAGCATGTTTTTTTTTTGCATGGCTGCTTTGTTTGTTTGTTTGTTTTCAAGTTTCAATGTCTGACTCAGGCTTGAATGTCGTATGCAGTTTTTAATAAGTCAGTTGCATATTTACATGTATTTCTGTGTCTCTGTTCTGACTGTGAACCACTCTCTAACAGTGTGTTAACAATAGTGCTCCATAAATTATAAAATGAGTACAACTTCATATTGTTTTACAGTTCTACAGTACAGCACCTGTCACTTACTTAGTCATGCCCCCCAGACTACATGCTACCAGCCAGATGACAGCCTGATCCAACTGGCACACCTAAAAGGATCAGAGCTATCGTTAATGATATTAGTTACAACTGTGCTTTTCCTGCTATGACAAGTCAAAATGTCTGCTAAGCAAAAGCATTATGAAAAACAGATGGTTTTGTAGTGTGACATGGTGGACATTTTGACATGTGAAAGCAGGAAATGCACAAAAAAGTATTTTTGGGCCACTATGGCTAAATGGTGTCAGCCCAGCGCTGTTTCTTGGGGCTCACTCAGTCAATACTGGGACACTGCCAAATCTTAAAATTCCCTTTTTGGTCAAAAACAAAATGGACGACCACTGGCTACTGTACACTACCAAAGAAGTTCTTGACAAAAAGAAAGCCAGTGAGTGATGAAAAAGAAATCAATTGTACATATGTTGTGAACAAAGGCACACAATGACACACAGTTCTATACTTGTGAGGACCTTTACTGACAAAATGCATTCCTGAGCCTTAACCATCAGAACTACATGTCTAACCCCAACCCTTAACCTAACCTTAATCATAACTTTAGCACTAGAACCACGTCTGAAGCCTCAAAGAAGAAGTGAAAACTGGCAGGCACCTCATTTAATTAAAAATGTAAAAATTCTACATATTTTTCTGCTGGATGTTTCTCTTCACAGACAGGGAAGATTCACCAACAGTCTGTCTGTCTCATTACCTGCCGTTCTCTGCTCTCATTTCTCTTCCATCTCCCATTCATCAGCCTCTCTCTCTCTCTCTCTGTGCATGTCTCTCTCTCACTCTCTCTCCTTCCTCCCACTCCACTGCTGAAACAATCATCAATTACCCTTATCCCTCTGTGTTATCCTTCTCTCAATCTCCCTCCTTCTTCCCAGCCCATCCAGCAGAGTGGTTCCTCCTGGTTGGCTGCGGGCCACCCAACCCCGTCCCTGTCAGTCACCCTGCTCCCCGGTAGCTGTGCGGAGACTGACAGCTCCATGGGCAAATCAATAATAATCTTCAGCCAGTGTAATCCTATACCTGAGGATATCCCTTAACGCACCAACAGCTTCCTGGTTTCGCTCACTGTTTTCATATGTTCTGATTAGCATAGTCAGTGTAGTTCGGAGAAAAACAAAAGGTGAGCTGAGTGTGACGCAGGCAAACAAGCCAAATGGTGTGAAAAACAGGACATGTGCGCATGCTCTCGGGCACATCTGTTATGTGCATGAAACACACAAATACACACTTGTACCCACACACTGTCCTGTCCTGACTGTCACTGAGGCTAAGGTCATCTCGTTTGATGTATGAGCCAACTCATATGACAACCTTCATATAACTCCAACCTCTTTCCTCTCCAAGAAAATTAACAGGAAGGGCTGAAGGACTGAAGGAGAAGACGTGATCTTGCTCTTGTCTCATAAAAAATAAACCATAATAAAACAAACTTTCTGTGCCTGGGTCTTATTTCTGGACCTTTTCGGTCTAATTCTTTTATCCGAACTTTTTTCTCCTTATTTGCTGTTGGGTGCTTGTAATACTGTGGCTCTATTCTGGGATACTAATGTCAGGTTTTGATTAAAATAGAAATTTAAATTTCAGTCACAACAAAGATCCTTTTGCTACAGAGTTGTATTCACCACACAATAATGGCCACGAACAGAAACTAGCTGTTTTTTTTCCAATTCTGCAATGACAGTCAGCATATTATAGCCCGCACAGTTTTCATACAGAGCTGTTTTTCATCTGGAAGAGCTAATAACAGAGGAGATATAACAAAACGAAGGAAGGTGAAATTCAGAGAGAGAAGCCGTTTCAAGTGGGCAACTCAAGTTGAAATCCTGTTTTTGTTTCCAGGCACACTAAACACACAGGTTTGTCTTTGAATTTCAAAAATCCATCTTGCCTGGAAGACACGGTTCTCTTGGTCCAGTTTTCTTTTTTGGCCGCTCATGTCTCTCTTCGTCGTGTGTTGTTGCAGAAGAGGCCTGGTGAGACCAAGACAAGCATCTGCAAGCAGTTGCTTGGCTACAGGACTCTTGCATTTGGAGGGGGTGCCCTCTATCAGTGGACAGTGTAATTGGGATCTGGTCCAAATGTGGTCAAATGGGCCGCTTGCTTCCAACGACTGTGAAACCAACAATTGCCTGCGAGCTGCCAGTTTCCCATGTCTGGTTTATAATATGAGACAGGATTTTTCATTGCAGTGATTGCTGCAAGAAATGCACTATTTACATTAACAAAGGAATCTAGCAGGAATGTGTGTTTGCTTGTACTTGATTGGCCAACGCAGTGCCTTGCCGGATGAAGATGCATTGCGTTGCGGCTATAGGTGAGCCAAGTTCAACTTCAGCACAGTGGTATCATTGAAATGAACGAGGGAGCTGCATATTTTCACACAGTGCTGTTGTCTTTCTCAACATGGCCTCAATGTCTCTCACCAAAATGCATTATGTGTGTCCCTGCTGTCTGACGAATGTGTTTCCTATGCTGACTTTTTGAACATTTTGAAACCTGCATTGTTTACATCCATGTTTATATTGGCTAGCATTCTACTTCTTCCCCTTTTTTTGCTGGTGCCATGCCACATTTCTTGGTAAATCACATCCACAAGCTGTCTATCAATTGAATAGCTTAAAACCATCCGCAAGAATGTGTATTGCATCACTCGCACGCTGGTGCACATACATGTGCATCCCCGTGCTTGTGCTAGTAGAGAACAGGATACAAACAAAGCGGGGAGCCACTCATCAAAACGTCGCTCCATACTGCAGTCCGTGGTCAAAAACTTAAAATACAGTATGTTACACCAAGGCATAGTAAATAACTTTGCCTGTCTTCTTCTCTTTGTCCACACCTCTGCTTCATGTGTAAAGTGGATTTGAGAGATGAAAAGTCAAGAAGGGGATCATAGCTTTCACCTGGATCAGTCTTTTTGAGAGGATGTGGTCCTTCTATTTTGTAAAGTAGACCAGAGAGTTGGCTATCCAGGAGGAACTCCTTCACTCTTCTGCCTTCTTCACACCTTTCTCTTGAGTTAATCTACTTTCCCTCACTCAGCTTCCCCTGTGTGCAGCTCCCTCAGATACTATCTCCATCTGCTGTAATTATAGAGACCCCCACCCCCTACTCTCTCAGCCTCGCAAACACATACACACAAGACACTGCCCACTGGTGTAATTCATGCTGCCTAGGGGGTCATGGGAGATTATGAGTGGGATCGATCAATGTGATGGTTCACACACACATGCACAACCTCATCATCGATGAGGGCCTCCTTACCTTCCCTCTCCTACTGAGGGACATCCTGCAGCTAATGAGGACACACAAACACCGTTGACTCTATCGACCACCTTAGCTTAACAAGGTACTTCATATATGGACCCGCTGGAAGACCATCAGCATGAAGACTCCCTGCTCCACACCTGCTCCACCACTGGAAAGTCTAGTTAATGACACAATTAGCACACAACGAGACAACGTCCAGGTGGAGCCTTCACGCTCTCCCACTGCTTTTACTTCCTGGACTCTTCTTGCTGTCTTTCTTCCTTAGCGTGTGCTTTATGTCATACCAGAGGTATGTACATAAAAATTCAAACACATTTTTGCATTACAGCCTGCAAATCATTTACATAAAAACAGCACTTTTACATCTGTCACAGTGACAACCCAGGTGCTGATTGCACACATTTGTGTAGCATTGTGTAGCAATAGTTTATTCACTCCTGCACAACTAGAGGATTTCTTCTTTAGGGTGACGGTAGAGTGCAGGACAAATCACCACTGAGAAATTTCAAGTCTCACTGCACACCAGATCTCTAAAAACACTACATCATGGGTTAAAGGAGCTTTCTGCAGAGAACAATGCGTTGTGGACCCCGTTTCCCTGAGGTTCGCTGGATGAGTGAAAAGAAAGAAACTGGATGCTCCATGTGTTGTTTATGCTATAAAACATATTCTGGCATAAATAACACAATTTCTATGAATACGAGAGCTGTAGAAAAAGGAAATTCAACATTAGAGTAGGCTGGTAGAAATTAAGGATGTGGAAGTTGGAGTCGTTAATGCAGTGGTTTCCCTTCATAAGCTGAAAAAAGTTCATGCCCCCCCACCACACGTAAACGGATTGAATTCTTATCAGTGATTAACAATTTGAATTCAGTTGAAATAAAAAAAATTATTCAGGTCAGCACGATGGCATCCGCAAACTCTTGTTTTTTTATTTCCCTACATAAATCATATTCATACACGCGCACACACACACACAATTTCTGTCTCCATTACTCATATCTACTTTGATTACTAACATTTCAGAATCTTACAGTTTCTTACATTCCTGTGTTCAAAATTTTAATTTTAAAGATAAATAGACTGACCAATCACAACACAACAGAGTGGCACCATACAAATGTAATATAATGTCCTCAAAAAGAAATTGCAACTCCAACAGTCGGCTGTATACAAAAGAAAACAATGCACATTCAAAACTACAGTACCAACAAAATTAAAATAAATAAGCATGTGTGGACAAAATACTGTATTGACAAAATTGTGCAAAACTTCAAATCTACTACACAACAACAAAATAAGAACTAAGGTCCCGCCTTGGACCAGACAGACAGCCAATCATAGTTTAGCATAATGGGGTGGCACCTGGGATGGGCAATCAGATTTCAGGGGTGGCTAGTGCCACCCCAGGCCACTTAGTTACAGTAATGGGTGGATGTTTACCTTCCACTCTGCCTACCTGTTTCAGTTGAACTTAAATTATTACGTTTTCATTTGTTTTTTCTTATTTATTATCCTTGTTCTGTTACTCTCTTGCAAAATTTAAATTTCTTTTATGAACGGTCTGTGACAAATACATTGCATTTCCTGTGACTGCTTCTTATGTTGAGAGATTCAGACAAATTTTCATTGCGTCCATCCATCCATTGCTCTACCTGCTTGTCCTGTTAGGGCCCGTGAAGTGTAGTGTTAATAATAGCATAATGTCTGCATGTTGAGATGTGTGTTTCTATGTTGAAGGTGTGTTTACAGATGTGGATGTGCCCATACATGTGCCTGTGAGAGGATGCGCGTGACTTCACTGTTTGCATTAATGTGTGTTTGTGTGTGTGTGTTATGTATGGATTATGGAAGCTGACTGCTGAGGTCCAGTGCAGGTGTCAGGTTGCTGCTGGGAACATGAAAGAGTCCCTGAGGGGGGGAGGGGGACTGGCCGGCAAACCTGACCTACAGAATCAATGTCCTTATAAAAGAGCAAATGACAAGATCAGAAGAATGGCTAACATCAGTAACAGTGGACAGGTACAGTCGAAAGAACTGACACAAAGAAGAAGAAACAACTATTCCATTCAAAAATATAAAGGCACTTATAAAAGTCTCATCTTTAAAAATAATGCATACACTCTTCTCATGAGTGGTGTCTGCACTGATGAAATTTAACCTGTGCAGAAGTCATGTGGATTTATAGCATGCATAACCCCAGTGGGAAAACTGCTGAAATGGCCTACATACACCTATACTGCTATACATACTGCTATAAATCTTTTTCAGTTAATTAATAGGGGACAAAGTATTGAGCAAACTAGTCATTGTAAAGCAATATGACTCTTGAAATACACAAAAAGTTGGTTTATTTTTTTATGCTTTGCATGCAACCATTTGTGCCACTCACTTCTCAACTGGTACACCAAATGGAAAATGATGAATCACTTGGTGAATCAAGTAATAAATGTACAAAAACAAAACCAACGAATAAATATAACATGGACAAGAAGTCTTTAAAGTGCTCAGAAAAAAACTGAATTATGAACATCTACATTTCCTTGACAACTGGACAACTCCATCTGAGGAGGATGACTATCTGATACGATAAAGGCTTCAGAACAGCAACTGAGTGGACACTGTGGTGAGGTTGTTTTTGTCAATAAATAAGGGAATCTAACGGGCCACCATACTGTCATTTTTGCTCCCAAACATGTTTGAATTTGGCACTTGAAAAGGTTCAACAAATCAACAAGCTTTTGTGTGTGAATGTACAGTATGGACTGGGTAGAAGACATGGTGGTAACACAAATGTTCCCTCCACGTGTTCACAAACCACCACACACTGTACACCAAATGTTATACATATTGAAAAGCTCTTGAAAGGCTCAAGCCATTTAACTGAAAGAAAAGTGCCATCTACATCAGCTGTCATCAGGCGTGAAGTTCATTCAGACCTGCTACCTGTAACATCAGATCACATTCAGTCACCACACAAAGAACAGCGATTCAAGGCACTCAGATGAAGACCTACAGACTCTGAGTGTGTTCATCTTCAGTGTGCTGGTGGCCACTCCTCCTCCTGTATCGACATTGTGTGCCCTTTCAGAGCCCCCCGCCACCTTGGTTTCCTTTATCACTGGGTCGGAAGGCTCTGCAGCAACCAGCGGGGTTCCCCCACTACAGGAGCAGGGACTTTCTCCACCTAAATGTGAGTGATGTTGCCCAGTGGCTTCCAGTCCTCTGTCCAACCGCCAATCCAGTTCAAACATGAGAAACTGTACAATGCAGTTCTTTATTCCTGCAGATCCTTATTTCTTGTCTAAAAAGAAAAATAATCTTGTCAAGCATGTTTTGCATTAGAAAAGTAATCTCACTTTAAGAAAATATATCGAGCTTTGTCTTAATAAGATATTCCAGCTAATATTGAGCTAGATTTAACCAGTAACAAGCTACAGCAATAGTTTCCATAATATTCCAGCAGAGGAACAAAATAGTTTTTCTTATTTTAAGAGTAAGACCACTTGCACAACTTCTCAATTTAAGAATCTTATGAAATGACACCAATTAAAGTTTGTTCATCTATTTTAATTCACTGTCAACAAGAGCTGCTGCTTCACATTTCATATTATTACTATTAAGAGAACCGCGGTCTGGTCTACACAAATTATGAATGACAAAAACTGCATGGCTCACATACACATGAAAATTGAAAATACAGTTTACATGACCCATGACCCATCTGCAGACAGTATGTATCTTTATATAGTTACAGCAAGTAACTCCCCCGAAATTAACAGGGTTCGGAAAATGCTTAATTTGAACTGTTATGTTTTCAAGGTTAGGAAAATGCTTGAATTCGAACATGCTCCTTGAAAAATTCTTGATTTTCAACATAATCTGGTGTTTCATCATCAACACAATCACTGTAAACCAAAAATTGCTTAATATTTTAAATGAAACGATCCCGTCGTCATATTTGTTTCCTGGAATTTATAGTGACAATTTAGATGTGATGATAAAGGCTTTGAGAGTCTGGACATTTTTGGTTTAGGTACCTGGAAAGTGCTTGAAAAGTGCTTGACTTTTACAGTAAAGCTGTACGAACCCTGTTTATTGTAAGAAAGTTTAAAGCACTGTTACATTTGTTATCTTGCCATAGGTCTTACACTTTCATTTTCACCTTGACCACCAATGGTCTTTATATTGTTTTTGAATCCTTTGTTCTGTGCAGCTTCTGGATATACTGACTTAGCAATAAAGAGGTGAAAAGAAATGTCAGATTAATTTCTGTCTAGCATGCCAATCTCATTTCTAGTAGTAGTACAAGTTCATTTATTGTAGACAGGACTACTTATTTTAGGTGGCATGGTGGTACAGTGGTTAGCAGTGTTACCTTGTAGTGAGAGGGTTTTTGGTTTGAACCCACTGGTTAAATTAAGATGTAAGATCGATCAAGAGACCAAAATACTAACTTTAAGTAAGTCTGTCTCAAATAACTGAGTTTTCATTGCTTGTAATAAGCACAACTTGCTTAAATTGTGGCGTTTTGTCTAGTCTTTCAGTGGCTAGACTGTTATGCTAGTTTTAAGAATTCTAGCCAAGCAAAATTGGTTTACCCCATTGGCAGATTTTTTTGCTTGATACAAGACAATTTGATTATATTTTAGAATATTTGGCTTCTTTCTAGTTTCTATTTTTGCAGTGTGCAAATCCTCTCACTTGGATAATGTTTAGTTTATTTTTACTCACGTAATTCAGTGATGGGTAAAAGAAGAGTGACATTATCTTCATTGAGGAGCTGGAAGTGGTGGCAATACAGCTGCAAAGAGCTCTCTGCAGGAAAGAAAAGGATGTTTTTCTAAGGTGGCCACCACGAGTGTCCTTTACTATTATACCATGCCATAGGCTTGGCAACTATATCACTTGAAGATGCGATGACAAGTCTGGAACAGGATTATTGTAATCAACTCAGCATCAAAAGCTTAGTCAAAACGCATAAAACTACAGTATATCTCACATTTGCCTGTGTAGTTACTAGAGTCCTCCTTGGAGAAAAACACCATGTCTAAAGGTAAAATATGAAAATAAATGTGGCACAAAATGAACAAAAACAGAACAAGAAACATTTTATGTTATATGTTATAAGCACGAGTGACAAAGGCTGGAAACGTACACATCAGCACATCACAGTTTCATCAAATTCAAATCTGCCAGGCTGGAAAAAAAAACACATCATCATCGTCTCAGGTTTGGATCCAAATAGTCAGCTCAGGTGTGGAAAACCCTTAAAGTTACTGGAGTCTGTGCTGAAATTGTTAGGGACCTGTTTCATGTGTGTTGAACAGAGAATTCCTTTACTTAAACAAAATACAAATAACTCCCAGATAATTAATCATAATTAATTTTGTGAATGTGGCCCGACAGTAGAGAGAGGAATCTGGCAAATGCAGGTAGCTTTCCGTTCTGCAGGCACAATGAAACCGCCTAGTTAAGCGAACATGGCTGTAATGAAGAGCGGTGATTAGTGAGCAAGGCCCTAACGAGGGCGTGTTTATTGAGAGGCAGTTGGATGAAAGTGTTGCTGAGAGAGAGGGAGAGAGAAGTGGGGGAAGAAGGGGAGAGAGAGAGAACTTATAGGCTGAGTGATGCTGCCAGAGCCAATTCATTACGACTGCAGCTCTGTCAATCCCTGCTCATCTCCCGTAGCACTAGACCACTAATGGAATTAGTCCCTGTCACACACACACACGCGCATACACACACACACACACACACATGCGCGCGCGCACGCACACACACACACACACACACACACACACACACACACACACACACACACACACAGCAAAAGAGAGACAGATACACATACACAAACACACACTGCATTAACACAATGGGTCCTGCAGATATATCTCTGTGTCAAAGCTCTCACACTTACAGCACGTAAATCCTTGGAGGTCAGCAGGGTAGCCACACACACACACACACACACTCACACACTCCCTACAAGTTATAAAAATAACCACAATATAATGAAAATATTCCACCACACAGAAAGTCTTCATCATTTCATACGTATTTTTTTTGTGTTTACAAATGGTGTTTTTGTGAACATAAAGTGCTCCCCGGCTCACCTACAGTCAATCCCCTCTGAAATGTCAAAAGCAGAACAAACGTCCTCAAACTGGCATTAAAAAGAATAAGGTTAATCTCAATTACGAACTCTCTCTGGTAAATAATTGATGAAACATTCTGTATATCCAGTCCAGGATGAATCTGAACCTGTATTAGGTTTTCAGTGGCACATGACAAGACAATGCCTTTGACTGAGAGCCGGTTATCTGATTTGATCGAATAGAGGTCAACACCAGCCGGCCAGTCCTGAGGACAGACGATCACTCGCCTCCCTCCCTCCTTCCAAACCCCATCACCCATCCTTCCTGACCATCCCCCCCATATCTCCTCCCCTCCTGTCCTCTCCCCCCCGTGGCCTCTCCCCCCCCCTGCTCTGAGTGAGCGGTCATTAGATTACACCAACGGTCATGACCGTAAGGATTCTCCATCACTTTCCAGTAAACTCCATTCCCCGAGACCTAACCAGACCAGCAGGAGGCTATAGGGCAGGAACATACAGTACATCCCAACCTGAATGTATGTTCCTGGGCGTTTCATACAGGGGCCTTGTTGCATTTGTAAGATCAGATGGAGCTCACTGATTTGTCTAATGCCAATTTACACTAATCACACTTTTCAGCTCACACTACTTTGTACGTTGTGATCCTGTTTAGCGCACACACACACACACACGAGCTTAAGTTTGTCAACGAAGGCTGCTGTGACAGAAACCCTACAGATCTGCCATGATAGGCAGACGCTACAACATATGCTCCATTACAGCAGGGTGGTATGTTTTTATGGTCAGCTCCCCCGACCCCTATAAGCCCAACCTCTTTCCCTCCGAGGGTCAGACAGTGAATCAATGAGAATCGTGATTGGCTAGCTTTGACTGGACGACCTCAGAGGTCAAGGGTGAGCGACCCCACAGGCCTGGTGAAAAGTTAATTCTCCCCAGGTCAAAGGTCGGACCCCCCCCCCCCCCCACGGCAGCTTCAGGAGCATCAGGGGGATGAGCTGAGTTTCAGCATGCCTGGGTGCATGCACACACACACACACACACACACACATCATAGAGATTGGAAGAGGAGAGGTGAGTGTGATGAGCTTGATTGGGAGAGAGCGAGGGTGATGGGAGGCGGTGCTGCAGGGGAGAAGGTGGTGAGGAGGATGGGGAGGGTGGTGGTTGGTCCTCTGAATGCCTTTGACCTCTGCACTGACCCCCTGCTGAACGCTCTCCGCCTGCACTGACTGATAGACAGTAATGACTGTGTTTGTGTTTGTGTGTGTATGTACACATGTTAGCTTCCCATAGTGCTTCCATATAGCTTTAGGCTTAGACAGATAGGCTTAGCACAAATAGTTTAGTCTAGTGGCCAGTGGGTTTTTATGGCAGTGGCCTGATGGGAGGAGTTGGAATGAGTTATGGAGGAGGTGTGAAGGGTCAAACTCTCGGTCCCACTCTCTCTTTTTCTCTTGCTCTGTCTTTGTCTCTCATTGTTAGGACAGGTGAACCTAGACCACTAAATCGAGATAAAACCAGTGAAACTCAATACAGTTATGAGCAACAGGAGATGGTCAAGGTCAACATCAGCCCAAACAAACACTTTTCTTTTACTATATAGTGCAATGATACATTATGGCAAGGCGGAAACTTAGCTTTGCAAACGACTTGCAGGGAAGCAGCTGCAGATGTTTTTCAACCTTTTATCTTGGAGGTATATTCAAACAGGTTTTCAGCACTGATGTATGCCGGGGTATCATCATGTATATGTAATGTCAGAGCATAATGAAAGTATATCTGTATATGTTATGATGGTTTTGAGACATGCATATTTTTAACAGTACTTTTGGGGAAACATTATTTAGCTGGCTTTCTAGCTATCCATCCATCCATCCATCCATCCATCCACTGCTAGACAGCAGTTAGTCAACCGACTGGGGCTCAGGGGACCCTTTGTGGCAAGTAGTAGGCTAGGAGGTTGTTTTAAAATCAACCACAGGACACTGTTGATTGAATAATTAATGTGTGCCTTCATGTAACAGGGAAACCCCACACTCACCACAAAAAAGGACACATTCAGGCTCCTTCCCTAACCTCTGTTTCCACTACAAGAACAGCTGCCACAAACCATGAACACACCAGGAACACACCATCAAATCTATCTATCTATCTATCTATCTATCTATCTACCGAATTCCAACCCTCTTCTGGTCAGCTCAGCTCCCTCGAGGCCTCTCCAATTGCATTTGTTCTCTTTTCTCCCAACTATATCATCAATATGCATTTGCCATCCCAGTCTACCCCTAAACTCTGGATCCATCCATCCACAGGTCCACTGAGGCAACATGGCTGACTGTCCTCCCCTCCCCCTCTGCTGGATTATTTCCTGCTCTGGCTGTTTCTGTCTCTCCTCCCTTCTCATCTGATCGGTTCCACTCCCCCCTTCCTCTCCTCCTCTGGTTAGCCGTCTTTGACCTTTGCCCCCTTGTGTGATCATGCTAACGTGGCACACACTCCCATGTACCCTGACAAACAGCCTTCCACACTCCCTGACTCTCACACACACACACACACACATAAATATCATCTGAGCGACTGAATGTTCTTGACAGCGTGGAGAAACACAGCTGGTTTAAAACACAGTGAGATGAGACTTTAATGTGTGTGACCAGGGACTCCTGCTGGCATCCGAACACAAACTACTAACAATGGAAACACACACACACACACACACACACACACACACACAAACACCCTAGTCACGTGTGCACAAAACATCGATGTACAGCACATTACATATGTCACTGACACAAATACATATAGATTCCAATCTCTTTTACACACACATACTCACACTCACACACCATATGTTATCACACAATGGAAATCAGTGTTGTCAAATTCACACACCAGACACACATTCTGTACATGCACAAACATAATGCATGCATTCATTACATGTGCACTGTCCTCATGCTCCTTTTCTAGTGTATGCAACTGTGCGCTTATGTATGTACAGTATGTATGTAGTGTGTGTGTGTGCGTGTGTGTGTGTGCGTGCGAGCAGTCTCCACAGTGAAACACTGCACCAGAGAGAGAGAGATTGGAATCAATACTTTCTGCTCCGTCATTTGTCACATCTTTACAAGGCTGAAGCCATCTGAACTCCAGTCTATTCTACTTTGCCGTCATTTATCAAAATGCCCCACCTTGCAAAGACGCACGCACACACGCTCACATTCACACACAAACATACACAGCCACGTACTCAAGCACAAACACATGCAGCATGCACACAGGCTCTTATTTAAATGGCCACCCAAACTTTTTGGCCACAATTAAGAGTACAAATACAGTATGTACCTGGCTACTGTTTGTCAACTGAAATTTAGTAAACTGTTATCTGTTGTTGATGAGGTGGGATGAGGTGGAGGGTTACTCTTTGCAGTCGAGGTACCATTTTGTGACAGAAAGTTCTTGCTTAATGCATCTTAGAAATTGTTCAATAGGCAAGAGAGGACCCCTCGTGGCTTCTTCAATTGATCGTTTGCTAATGCCCCGATTACTACTATGCCTGTCAAACTTTCCATCCGCATACATAATGCGGTTTACAGTGACAACGGAGGCAGATTTACCATCAAAATTCTTGATGATTTTTTTAACAATGGGTGTTTGATTTCAGACAGAGGTAGACAAAAGCAGGCTTCTTATTTCTAGTCTGCGGTCCATGATTTTGCCGGCTGAAATAACTGTCGTTGGCAGATTTTGAGAAGAGGCCAGTCAGAGGTGCGAAATAGAGCGTAATGCTCACAATGCTTTTCCTTGTTACAGCTGAGAACAAAACACGCCGCCATAGTTGCAGAATTCACCAACAATTGTGGATTGATTAAAGGTGCAGATTGTTTTTTGTGCCTCTCAGCACTGTAATCTTTAGCTTCCGTTTACTGTTAGCGGTGCATGTCACAGAATTTTAAGCTCAGTTTTTATGTTCACAAGCTTGTACCTTCGACTATTTTTATCAAAGAACCAGATATTTTCATACAGTTTTTAATCGTTTGTACTGATGATTTAACCGGGAGAGTTTCATGTCGATCCAAGCCGTAGAAGAGCTCCGACTGTGAGTCACGTAACATTGTAAATGGGAAAAATGAATGGGACTTTTACTTCCGGAACCAGGGATGCCTGAAATATCTCTTCCCACTCTGCAACTCTATTGTTTTGTCTGGACTGATGATATTCAGTACTGTACATTAGCAAAATATTGCCCTATAATTGTATTGATTTCCCATTCAGCTGGTGTCTCTCTTGTCTTCCAGCTTTACATTCTTGAAACTGTCTCATCCTCTTCAACTACATCTCCGCTTTCAAGATGATGTTCAAAAAATTTGCTATGACTTTGTATGAAGTTGCA
Source organism: Maccullochella peelii (assembly GCA_002120245.1). Lineage (NCBI taxonomy): Eukaryota > Metazoa > Chordata > Actinopteri > Centrarchiformes > Percichthyidae > Maccullochella > Maccullochella peelii. The sequence continues at coordinate 41,151 of LKNJ01003348.1, forward strand.
CTTCTCTTTTTCCAAGCCCATAAATTATTTTTCCACAACAGCCTTGACTGAGTGCATGGTGAGTGTATAACAGGATCTTGGAAGAGATTGCTCCGATAACCAATTTTCCTGAACCCTGTGGTAGCATTCCAAAAAGCCAGATATGACTTTATTCAATTCATCCACAAACGATAAAGCAATTTGGCCCCGACCACTTTCCACTGCCTTACACATGGGCCGCCACACACACACACACACATACGCACACACAGACTTACAACATACTGTAAGTGCAGTTAATCCAGACGGTTCTACAGTAAGCGTCCTCTGGAGAAGGCTCTTATTCCGCTCAGTTTTCCAGGAAGGTTTAAGCAACACTTAGGCCTGGATGATACATCTAAAATATTGTATCATATTTTTCTACTTTTTAATAGCTCAGCATTTCACAGCTTTTAAGTTTTCCAATAAAAAGACTTTTTATTTAAAAGTGCATGATCTTGGATAGTGGTATACGATACATCAAGCCTATTGTGTTCATGTCTTTCCTCATCAATAGGAGGTATAGCTTCCTTTTGCCAGAGGTCTATCATTTATTGATTGGCCTTCTCACTTTTGTCATTGGTGCCATGTCATGAGACATTAGGCAGCGTTTTCAGGACAATCCGGAGGATGGAACAGGAGAGCGCTGTCTAAAATGTCGCTCCAAATCTGGAGGTGTTGAGTTGGTGTGAGATCTGGTGTAAGATTCAAATCATTTTCATACTCATCAAACCTTTCAGTGAGCCCCTGTGTCCTGCATAGAAGCATCTGCATCTCTGTTATGTTTCTCCACTCATTTATTCAGTATTTTTCTTTAATTTGTCACCCAGCTATAAGATGTAAACCCTGTGCTTGGGTGCCAACAATCAGATACACAAATGAATTATTTTTGAAGCAGATTTTTAATTTTGCATCCTTAAAGCCCTTAAATGCCCAATCCATAAAACAACATATAATGTCACAATGAAAACTATCTACATCCAAATTTGGTAATTTTTATTTTTTTCCAGATAAACTAAAGAATTAAATGCTCCAATAAAACCCTTTAAAATTGCATTTGATTATGTTGAAAATGCAGTGTACTGTTTGCCGCACGTCCTGTCTCAACATCCACTGTGGGGGACAAAACAGACAGAAAGCAGGACACGACACATCCTGGCTTGTTTCTGTGAAGACAAGTCCAAACAGTAGGAGAAAAAACAACCCAACACAGACACAAATGACACTCTGCCTGTGGAGTCCCGCACTGTGCTACACCTACATGCTTCACAGAGTGAGACATGACGACTGCAGTGTTTGAGAAAAAAAAAAAATCTCCCTTCCTGAAGGTGATATTCAGACCATCCCTTTTGATCTGCCCTCAGGCCTGCTGCTGGGTGTCTCCTAATGAGGGGGCGGCCATTGACCATATCCTCTGCCTATTGATTCTTATTGGTGACATGCACTAATAGAATTCTGCAGCTCTGGAATTAGAGATCAATGGACAAAGGCAGGAGTAGTTTTCAGATGAGGGATGAAAAGGAAGGTGGCGGTCTATTCTGCTAATAAGTACTAAATATTTGGGCATTTAACAGTTAGACATTCACTTATCTAAGGTTCCACATTAGAATAAGTGTAAATTTCCAGATCATCATTGCAAAAAAAAGAAACGTAATGTGCATTGATCAGAACCATAGTAATACCATAATACTTACCATAGAGCAATAATGAGTAAAAACATACCTCAAAGTACGGGTCACTTTCTATACTACAATTTCCACATCATGTAGCTTCAAAATACATGTACAGTTATAGCTGTTTGTTATAGATTATCAATTGTATCACTATCAATCTTGCAAGAAACTATAAGTCAAACATAAAAGCTGTATTTGAACAGAGGGAGTGCGACCAAGGATTACAACTTTGACAAAGAAAACTGGATGATGATCTACAAACTCAAAAAGTTAAAAGAAAATACATCAACATCCAACACCCTGATGGACATTTTTGTCTATGTGTCTATATGTGTCTGGATCACTGCCACACTTAAAGTCACAAGTTAAAGTGAAGGTAACACCTCACACCACTGGGACGGCGACTGAACATCTCACACCTCTTCTTTACCAGGCCTGGAACAAGACGACAGGCTTTCTCCATTTACACCCACTGATTCTGTCATTGACATGTGTTTGAGTCTTGTTTGGCTAAAAGTCGAACTTTAGGACACATCAAACCATTCAATTCATGTTCTCAACCTCTGTGATCGAAAACTGTCCTTTTATGTCCTAGTGAGGGAGACAATGGGAGGACACGACAACATCAAACTAAAATGGTGTGCGGAGTGACCATGTGCATCGAAACCAGACTTGAATGGTGAAAGATAAATGGTATTGCATGTTAAACATAAATATATCTAAACAGATATATATCATATAACACAGCAATGTTTGCTTCTTAATGCATTTCAAGAATAAAACGTGCACTGCTGATTAAAAAAAAGAAGTTGGAAAGGATGTTGTGACGCACAGGATTAATGAGGTCTGGTAATCCAATGTATCCCACATAAACGGGCACAAGGGCGTCACTTTGTGTGGACATAAGGGCTCAGATGAAAGAAACATTTTTTAAATGGTCTTCAACATAAGCGATTTTAGGCAATGCAATGGGGGGATTGGCACGAGGTCAGAGTAGATAAAGATAATTACGGCAGGTCAAGAAAAAAAGGGCATAGCCTAGGCTACTACAGAGTCGACAATATGAAAATACTCTGCATAAAACTCACAACAACGTCGACAGCACAAGTAACAGTTATCCATATGTATGATTGGACAATGTGCATTTATTTCTTCTATATTTCCATTGCATTTATGTTTTCTTATTGTGCAAATAAACCCTTCTCAAAGCGTTCTCATTTGTTAACATTTCTTGGTGCAAGCTTTTTCAGAACATTTTTAACAAATTATGCTTTTAAAACATAATGGAGACAAAATCATAGGCTGCAGATTTATCAACGTATCTGTCCTGCTGCCTTCATATGCTCAAGGGATCTAATGAATTGAGGGAGTTTTCCATACAGTCTAAAGCAGCTGTGTTACGATGGGAAATGCAGGCAGCAGGGAAAGGACCCAAACGCAGATGGAACAGGGGGACTAGTGCAGTTCAATGATTTATTTGTAATTTAACAAGCTTATATGCAGATACAGGTAGGCCGACAACAGGTAAGTGCAGGTTTGGGTGACAAAAGCTCAACGGAACATATGCAAGGAAAGACAGCAACATATAAACTAAACACATGGCAACCAGAACTGAAAACAGAACAAAGGAAGTGGACTGGTATATGTAGGGAGGCTGATGATGGAATAAGATGCAGGTGAGGAGGTAGTCCAGGTAACTGCAGAGCAGATGAGGGAAGGGAGAACAGGTGTGTAGTTGGGTGGGGCAGTCAGGTGATGGGGAAAGGAGGGAAAGTCCGAGGTTTCTCCCACCTGTTTGCACCTCTCCTCCCACATTGCACTGTTTGATGAAAGTGCCTTTCACTTGATCATATGCCTTTTTAAAAAAACTTTAAAAACACAAACTATTTTTTTTGCGATGGAAGAACAGCGCACTATTGCTGATTTGTACAAAAAAGCAATCCAGCACTTTTAATGTGAAATCCAAGAGAATGGCACACAAAATAATGTGGAGTTGATCACCCTTTGTCAGTCCTATAATTTACTAAATGAATAATCTACTCCACTTGAGTGTAATTTATGCACATTTGGGCTAGCTGTTAATATTCCCACACATCAGCTGTGCTGTTTCGCAACACTTTTTAATGCTCCAACATAAAAAGCAAATTGTCCCAGCTCTTATGTTTGAAGGAGGCCGTGGTGGTGGTGGGATGCTCAGGCTTGACTCTGTAAAGTGGAATCATCTTTCCTTTGAAAGGACAGATAGTTAGAACTCCTCTTTGAGAGTGATCGTTAAGGATAACCACTAACACCACAGCCTGTGAAGAGACAATTACCTGCAATCACAGCCAGTGGAGTGGCATTTTATGCAAGTGTTTGTGTGTGTATGTGTGTGCCTGCGCGCGTGGAGGTTTGTTCGCCCCTTCGCTAGGCATCTGGATGGCCCCCATCTGCCCAACCAGTCATCTGTCACCATTACAGGACAAAGGCAGCAGCGTCTCAGGGCCATTACTGAGATTGCTAGAGATGATTTGGAGTGTCCTCCTCAGCACCGAGAAAATCATTTCCTCACAAAGAGGCTGCCCCTCGACTCTGCGGGCCCCTGCCAGCCTACGGGACAAACTACAGAGCCCTTCTTCTGCCTCAGTCACCTCTGGGAGTGATGGACATACACAGAGAGGAAGAACAAATCAGAAAACAGACTGAAAAGAAAGCTAAAGAGAGCAACAGATAGTGAGCTGAGCAAATGAGGAAGCAGAGAGAAAAGGATGAAAAATGAGTGCATCTCGTAATGGGATATTAGGGAAGAAGACAGTTAAGAAAAATAGATATAAAGTAAATGCTGCCAGGCTGTAATGAGAGAAAAGTAAGTGTGGAATGAAGTTGAATTAGCCAATCTCTAACACACTTCCTTGATTTGAACTCTGTTCCTTCTCATCTCTCGTTTCCCCCCTCTATCTATCATCTTGTTCTTCCTCTCTCACTCAGTCTCCTTCTCTCTCTCACACACACACACACACACACACACACACACA